>JAEBDU010011484.1:0-10938 GCA_016802625.1 Heliconius numata
ACATATCTAGACTTGCAATTAAAACAGTAATTTGGGGTATTCTTTGTAAGACTTTTTTATTATGAATTTTTTTGTGACTGAAGTCGGAAAGTAACAACTTACCCCGATTTGGGGCAAGTTGTTAACAGACCGGGGTAAATTGTTACCATATTTTTTAAAGCTATTATTTGCACAATAAAAAACAATAAATAATCGAACAAAGCCTGTTTATTTAAGGAATATTCAACAGTATCATAATAATCACCAGGCGCAAAAGCAAATCTTTTTTAACCGACTTCTGTAAGAAAAGAAGATTATCAATTTGACTGTTTTTTTTATGTAAGTATGTTACTTCATAACTTTTGATTAGGTGAACCGATTTTGATGATTTTTTTTATTTGAAAGGTAGTGCTTCCCATGTGGGAACCAATTTTTTTAAATTCTATTTTTGACAATGGTATCTATGAGAAAATCACATAAGTATTAAATTTATATTGGTATGTGTGCGACAAAATGACGAATAACTCAATATCACGCTAACCGATTCCAATGATTTTTTTCTTATTTAAAAGGATACACTTCAAGGATAGTTTGATGAAAATTTGGTTAGGTTCCGATTATAAAATTTAGTCAAAATTGAGAAAATTTGTTTTTATTTTGGTAAATTTTAATTATACTGGAATAGTTACAAGGGAAAACTTTGTTAAAATTATTGTCAGAAGTAAGATTCCCCATCGTTGCATTTCTTTTCAACCAACCTCAAATAATATGTTTTCATTTTCAACCGACTTCAAAAAAGGGAAAGGTTCCCAATTCGCCCGAATATTTTTTATGTATTTTCTTGTCAATATACCAAAATGTTAGTTTCCACAAAAATAATACCTAATTGAGTCAAGTTTTACATATCACAACAAATGCCACTCGTTAACAACCACTACCACCACAATCAACACTCATTTAAAAAGTATCCTTTTAAGGTTACTTATCACTTAAAATCGTAAAAAGAATTAATTTTGAACAAAAAAAAACTGAACCGAAAAACAACGAACTAAAAAGTAAAAGATAATTTTATATAAAATAAAACTTATTTTGACTTTGTTAAACCAAAATAATAAACAAAGATTTTATAGCTTTATCTTTTCGCGCTCAATATGTATATGTAATCCTTTGGTAATAGTTTTTATCTTATTCTTGCAATCTTTCAAAACTACCTCCGCTGCTTTTTGCATCAACTCATATGACACATAACCTCGAGTTGATTTTCGAACATAAGTCCGCATGTTACTAAATTACAATACTTTTTAGTATGAAAAATTACAATATTTATATCCCATTATGGGTACAAATGAATTAGCGAAAGTTTTCCGAGGTCACAACATGCCCCAAAAAAAGAGAACAACTAGCCCCAAAAACACGTGTTGAAAAATTTTTTAATATAAATAAGATTAGGAAAAACACAAATAAATTACAAATAGTGTTCCGAAATAGTAGATAATATATGTAAAAGAAACACTAAAATACTCGAGGCTAATCGTTAAAATTTGTGAGACAGACCAAAAATATCAAATGCGAAAATATTTACAAACGTGCACCAACGACACCCGTGTGCTATTCCATTGGTTTCGGGTGCCACTGGATTGTTCAATATGCTGGACATGGGTGCGCTATCACATTGCATTTCACTATATGTTTACTAAATATTCCTATCACTTTTCCCCGCGAAATTATTTCCATCGGAACAACTTACCTCGGTAACTTTTAGCCCCGCTCTCCCCTAATTCTAATATGATTAATTACTACTTACACCTTTTTACAGTTTATTTGTTTACATTAGATATAAAAAAAATAAAAGCATAATAAATTCAACTCTATCAATTATTTTAGCATTTTCCTTAGTAAATCTAGTAATTTAATAATATCGTAGTGTTCTTGTAGACGGTGTAAGATAGAATATGACCTATTTTCTGTCATTTGATATATTAGATATTTGATCTATTCATCTATTTAAAGATTTAATTAAATTCATTTCGATTGTAAGTTTCATATGCTATCTAATCATATTCCTTACTGTATGGTGCTTAATGCATTATTACGATATTGATTATTTTTATGGCTCATAAAAAACCTTGTTGAGGCCGTTATTTTATATACATTTATTCTAATATCACTTGAAACATATTTAAGCCAAGCCTCATAAGCTCACAAACTTTGGTATTTGTCTAAAAGTCCATAACACTACGAGTACAAAACTTTTGCTTTCAGCGAATGTACCTGCAACAAAATAATAATAAATATAATTTTTTCATCAGGGGTCGTCACGGCGCAGTAAAGTAAAGACTGTATAGGCGACGGTTGTGAGTTTGATACGGACTCGGGGGAATTATTTTAGCTCTGGTAAGAAAACTAAGGTCGTTGCGGGCGCGCCTTCCATTGTGGAACCCCCAACTGATCACCAACAATAGACAAAAAACAATAAAAACCATTGCATACCTCCATTAGAAACATATTTCGACAATTCCGTCCGCGAGTACACCGTGATAGTCGCGGCGGCATCCCTCACCACGGGCGGCTCCACAGGCAGGGTCGCCTCGCAGCGCACGCGCAGCGCCCCGCTCGCGGCCGCCGGCACTGACACGCGCAACACGCGCCAGGACGCGCGCAGCCCGCCTGCTTGGGGCGCGCTTAGCTCGAGACGTTGCCAGGTCTCCGTCTGTAAAGTTATATAGTATAGTTAAAAAATATATGACTGATGATTGTAATTCATTATTATTAGTTTCTCCCTAACTTGACGTTTTATCTCTAGCCTGGTTACCCCCAAAGAATAGGGAGCGTCACCCGCTACGGTCCGGTCATCAACCTCTTCATACACGCCCTCCGCGTTCAGGAGCAGCTGAGGTCTCCCCATTTCTTTTTTATTTTCTTTTTTCCCACTCACTTTTCCTATTATTAAATAATATTGTGTAATATTTACTTATTAAATGTTTTAATATAAATATTTACAAATATAACCAATCTGCTTGTCTGTGTGCGGAATACAGCGTGACGCTTAAAAAAGTCCCCCGAGATAGCTATTACTGACTCGCGTACCGTAAGCTAGTTGTATCGTTGTAACACAAAATAAACACATCATTTACCTAGAATCTGTGCTCAGTCACGTGATGTCATGTCATGTCATGAGACAAATTTGAACATCGGAATGTTTGATCACCATTCGGAGAAATTAATAATTTTTATTTCAAATGTGGCGACGACTTCCACCATATAATAGATATTGTTTCAAGTTGGGGTAGAAAGCAATGATGAAGTGTCTTAAGACTAGGATTGTAAATAAAAGCAGTGGCTGTTTGATGATGAATACCAAAAATCAGAAAAAAAATGTTTTAAAATTGAAATGTAATGGACTCATGGAATTTAGTTGATAATAATTTTATGTCACTCCCTTATAACGCAGTGTTATAGACGTATTTTTCAAAATTTGCTTTCAATTATATCTTTGAATAAATCAAGTACAATCCGATTTTCTATTTGATTCTCCTTATTTTGGCAAAGTTCAATCAAATATAAATAAAATGAATCTATTTAATTAGTTGACCCATCACTATTCTTTATGCAGTGGAGTGCTTAATGTATGCAAGTCCATTAAAAACTTCAGAGTAAATTTGCAATGTTAATATCCTGTTTTTCATACTAGCACACAGACTAGTAAAAGCATTGTAGACTGTGTTAACATTTATGGAGGAGTAACAAGTGTATGCTTAAAGTAATACTTGTGCACTTTTAAGCTCAACGGTAACGGTAACGTAATCGTTTTTAAGCAAAATATGAACGCTACAATAACAGTTTACCAATTAATTATACGATAGTAAATGTTTTTTATTTACTTGTGAATATTATCTACAATTTAAATTAAATTTCAGATCACTATCGATTTCTACTTTTCCAAAAAAATTGTACGAATATTTTAAAAAAATCAGTTGTAATAAGGCTTTGCTAGTTTTGCTTAAATGGCCTAGCGACCAGCCCGCGGCTTCGTCCGCTCCAAAGAGCTATGTAAAGAGAATGTAAAATGAAATTGTAGCAAAATAGAATAAATATTTTTATAGCATTAAAACCGAGTCATAAAATACTTATATATTACATTAAGTTTCATTTTTATTGCCATCACATTTTATGGCAATCCGGTTTACGGTTTCATAAACACCATAAAGTGCCTTTTTAAGATCATTACAACTCACTTCACGATATCCCGGGATATCCGTGGCATGTAGGGCTATATATACATAATTATTCCTATCTATCATACATTTTAACGTTACTGAAATTTGGCATGTACGTCCCTTGGGTAAAGTACCCCTACATTTTCACATTTCATAACAAAGAGTCAGATTTAGTTTATATTAATTTTGTTTTCTTTAAGCTTGTTATTCCTTTTAAGTAACTTACTAACTGACTATCTTTAATCATATAATTTCCCTTTCAATTCACAATTCATAATAGTGCTCGGAGTCGTATAATAGCATTCAATTTATTCCAACAAAGGCGCTCTATCAAGATACATCGAGATGTCCATCTACTTGTGTATGTCGGAGAAACTAAACAACCATTTAATTTTCAGGCCAACCGTGGCGCAGGGGTCAAAAATGTGACTGTAACCGCGACTGGTTATGGGTTCGATTCCCACTCGAGAATATTTCCATTTCTTCGCTCTGGTCTCAAGGCTAAGCGCGGCGTTGAGTTCCGCCACTTAACACGCAATGCCTCCTTTCACGATTTTGACGCATAAAGTTTGTATCTATATTAATTATTAAGAAAATATAGAATCAAACTATAAGAAAATCATCATAATATAAGTAAGATATCAGAAAAGTAAAAAATATTCTCTTTCTATTTATAAAATGTTTTTTTTCTGAATATGCAAACTTTTCCATATCACCGTTCCTAATGAGTGAGAAGAGAGAAGAAGGTCACATACAAGTTTTCCTCATATACAATAAACATACCACCCACGTATATTCTAATGAGCACATTTTGTTATTAGCTCATTTCCCAGGTACTTACAAAGTGAAACCACACCACCACATACATATATATGTTCTGGTAACATATTTTCTATTCTTTTGTCTTGTTTTCTAGGTAATGCTACTTTTTCTAGAGAATAGCGGTATCGTAGTTCTTATTCGTTAGTTCGTTCTTATTTACGTTAGTTATAAGTTTAATAATATTTATTATTTAAAAAAATGTCGTCGATCAAACACGGGATTATTATATAGTGCATTCGAAATATGCTTGACGGTAGGCTTATCTAAGAAAGATTTATTCCCGGTTTAGGATGAGTTTTAATTAAACTTGCTTGCTAATCTTGCAACCTAATATTTTTCTTAATTTTTGCTAATATCGATGAGTTGGGTACCTACTATTTGGGTTTTAATTTGAAAATAATATCACAGTGTACAGAATGGCGATGAAATGATGACTAGAATTAAGTTAGGTATAATCATCTACCCTAATGAAGATCGAATCCACTACCATCGTGTTTTCAGCCAGAGTGAGATAACTAAAGCAACTGTCACTGCTTCACAGTATAACTTAAGTACCTACTATAAATATAACGACATACGTACCTTTGCAATCTCATCGTCTATGTACCAATCAATATCAGAGGGTGGCAGGGAGTAGTCAGAGGAGCAGTTGAGTAGTATCAGCTCGCCGGGCCTCACTAGTTTAGGAGCACCAAGTATTGTGGGGTCCTTGTCCGGCATGGCTGCGAGGGAAATGGACTTCAGTACGAAGATTGATACAAATTAAATTTCAAATCCGCTAACGAGTGTTGAGTTCATTACGAGTTAGGTTGCCTTTGGGTTCGTCCGGAACGCATTTTTGTTATTTTTTTTATTTTATTTTTTGGCTATATAAATAGTTCGTCAATCATCTTATCAAACGGCATTTATTAGAATATTTAAGTAACAAGGATAAAACTAACATATTAAAAAAAGTTATTCCGAAATGATCATCAATAGCAAGGAAAAACAAAGTTCGAAACTACAAATCTATAGGGTACTTTTCGTGGACTTACGGTTATGAAATTCGGCACGAAATGAGGACTTACAATACAGATAACAGACATGTTATCATTACAGATAGCAGACATGTTTTCATGGAAAAAGTCATTACAAACTTATATTTGTAAAATTAGAGATTTCTCAAAATAATAATTCTCCATTTTAGGCCTCACAAATAATCTTTTAAAAAAATCATGTAGCTATGACTCACCAACTACAGTCAGATGTTTGGTCTGTCTCGCTATCTGGAACTTGGGCCCCTCAGTGGACACCTCGCACGTGTACGCAGCTCTCGCGGCGACGGGCGGCGGCATCACGCGCACTGTGCACGAGTCCTCGCCGCAGTCGCCGCCTTGCACCATTATACCGGTCACATTGAACAGACGGATTGGAACCTGTGGAGATATTCATTATTTAGTACGACATGACCTATAAACTATAATGTGGGACCAAATTTTGACATCAATGTTAAAAATAAACGTTAGTTCATTAGTTCAATATAGTATTCATATATAATTAATGCAGTATCTAGGACAGTTGCAATAACTATTTAAGGAATTATTATTATGTATGCATAATATGCTAGATCTGTAGCTTTCAACTATTTTTCTCTTTCCACTGACCTTCGCTCTCCAAAGAATCAACATGCCAAATTTCACCTATTAAATTATTTGGTTTTGTCTAAATAACTATACTCATTTGAAAAAATACATTTATTTTGAAATCATAGACAGAAACTTCTCATTTGTATCCTTAGAAGCTGGATAAAAATATGTATCTATGCAAGTATTAGATGCAAGAAGCAGGACTAGTAAGCAGATTACAAATCAGATTTGAGAGAAATACATGAGATGAAATGTTGGCATTTTTGGAAGTAACTTTTCAATTTATATAAAGTGACTTCTTACATATAATTCAAATTATTTTAACGCGACGGACTGTATGTAGTGTACGTAATTTTAAGAGTACTTTTAGTAATAAAAGTTTGAAATTTCCTCTCTGTGAATATATTAAAAGTGATGTTATTGACTTAAATACATTCCGCTATGCAATTTCATTTCACGTTTTGTTGCCATTAGGTTATAATAAACTAATGGTCCGGCCGCGGCTTCGCTCGCATCTAATACGCAATTATTTATCTTGGGAACTCAATTATGTTCATGTTTTATACATGTTTATAGCGTTATAACGACTTCTAATATAGCTGTGTCAGACTTAGAGAAAACTGCACTAAAATATTAGCGTAGTTTAAAAGTTACACGTACAATAACACTTTAAATCGACTTTGTTTTATATTTATACTATGTATAGACATAAAACAAAGTTAGTTTTAAGCTATAACATTTTACAGGTAATTTGTATAAATTATTTACTAAATTAATATCAAATTAATTTGGTATCCGGATTATACTTAAATACTCGAAGTGACATCACCACGCCTGACTTACACTCAACTAGTGTAAGTCAAGCATTCAATGCAAGCAGGTCATTGCGGTTATACAATATAGGTCACCTTTGAAACATTAGTTTGATTTCTTGGGGGGTTTCACGGGATCACTGAACGAACAAAAACAATAATCTTAGGACAAAAAACTTATATATTGCGTGCAGATTTGCTATTTATTATATTTTTTTTTTACTTTTGGAATGTTGTCTATTTACCAACATTTTTGGATGACGAACGGCGCTGAGTTCCGTCTGACAGAATTTATATCGCTGCAAATTATCAGATATATGTGTAACCTATTTTTTAGATTATAATATAGTACAGGAACAAAGTAAATTAATTAATATATTTACTGCATACAATTTATATTATTATACTCGAAATTTTTCTTACATTTCTCGCAATCAATCGGTTTCATCGTTTCGTGTAAATTTAAATGTTTAATCAAACACGTCTTATTCTGGAACTTCTTCCCACAAATATCACATATTAAGACGTGCAGATTGTGCACTTTCTTGTGTTTGGAGAAGTTTGAGGAGTCGCTGAAGGTTTTGTCGCAAATTTCACATTTGTATACAGGAAGAGACGCGTGGTCTCTCAGATGGCGTTTATATCTATCCTCAGTTTGGAATCCAGCCCCACATATCTGACACGTTAAATTACCATAATTCATTAGTTCTGCATAGGCATCGTCGAGGAGATGTTGTATGATGTGCCTTTTAAAATCGTTTATTCTAAGAAACTTTTTCTTACATTGTATGCAAGTTTTGGATTTGAATGTGTGTTTTTCTGGTTGTTGCATATAAACAATCATGTCCCTCAAAAACGGCTTCCCATCCATATCAACTGCGCAACCATGCTGTTGAGCTTTCTCCTGCACCACTAAGTGTTTCTCCCAATGCGTGAAAAACTCGGTAACAACTAAAATTTCCTGACAAATCTTGCATTGAAACTTTCTAATACTTTTCTCTGTCGTAATTTCATTATGAATCGAAACTACACTCACATAATTATGTTTAATATGCATATTGACATGGCAAAACAGTAGTTCAACATTCGGGAACTCCGCAAGACACTGCGGGCACGCGTTTTTGTTGTAACCGTGCAAAACAAAATGGTTGAGATACTCTTTAAAAGACTGATACACACGCATGCATTTCGAGCAACGGTATGTATATCTATCGTTGTGTATCGTTTTTATATATGTTTTTAGTACTTTTTCGGGTTTGCTGAAAAGAGTAATGTTTGTGACGTGAAAACGTCTTGTAAATAGATGAACGCCGGCTGCACACACGAAAAAGCGTGACTCGTTGTCACGTTCTGCCTCTCGAGTGCGCGGCACGAGCGACAGAGAGGCACGATCGGCGTAAGCGTTCGGATTGTGACGCATTTATAATTCTTCCACTTCAACTGTTTTGTTTACTGTTTATTAAGTGAAGTGAAAGTTGTTATAGCAACACCAATTGCGACATAGAGGGTAATTGGATTAACGATATATTATCCCACATATTTATTCTTTGATTCTTAAAAGCGTCATCGCATCATTCAAAGTAGCATCGATCGGCGAGTGCATCAATAATAAGTTATGGTTTGGTTATAGTCGGTTGTTGGATTCAGTTAACAGTGGGACAGTAACGGGTAAATAAGACATTTCTTTTCATTTCTCCGACCTAGTGTCAATGCAAGGCAATCGTTGAGATCCGCCACTTAACACGTAATGTCCCCAAAATTCATCGGAATATGGGGAACGGAGTTTTAACACTAGGTTCTCTCCGTTGGCACAGGCTGTGTGCGGGATACAGTGTGAATTTGTTTTTTAATTTTTAACATTGCATACATTTATAAATTTTATAATTATTTATCACTGAGTTATCATTATTTTGTATAAAACAAAGGAGTAAATTGAAAATTACATTTGTTTCTATAAATTTATTTGGTAATTCAAATATTTTACCTTAACGTAAGAATGTGCCATTAATAATTTATTGACAATTTATATATGTACATGTATAATTATTAAGATTCTGAGGAAGTAAAAATAATATAGTAAGATTTTTTTTAGCGTGAAAAAAATTAAATCGATGGTTGTTCCTCTCAGCGTTGTTGAATCTGATACACATTCGTGATTGTACGTATTTTTTATATATGTAGGAATGTCTCATCATATTTCACGTTGGTGTTGAAATCGCCGCAAACAAAAATGGGTACTATATAGCATCAATATCCATCAAAAACGGCGGCACATACTGGCCGCTGTGCACATATGGAACCAGGTCCAGCAATATACCAATGTTTTGGATACTCGATCCAGAATGAATATACAGGGCACTAAGTAGGATCAAATTTAAACATTGTATCAGTAGTGAAGCAATTCCGGCTAAACACACGTGTTTTTGATGATTCGACAATAGTAGTAAATTACAGAACTTAGAGCCGTGGATGTTGATGATAATTTGCAAGAGACTGCTACTCGTCCGGATGCTGGCTGCTCTTATGTCGAGAGGACGATCGATTATTCTGCTGGCGAACACAATCATAATTATTAACTGAAAATGGATTACAATTATAACGCATCCACGTTTTAGTCAATGCCTTCAAATGTCATGCAATCAGACCTTGGTATCCTATAGGTATTACATCCATTTCGCTTGCATTTGACAGGTTTTGTCAGCGTAATATTCACTTTCTTCTACACCGGCACTCAGGGAGATAGAATTGGCATTGAACATTTGGCTTGCTTTGCAAGTGAAGTTGACATTATATTTTGGCACTGACAACTTCTGTTACCTCTGGAAACTCGAACGATGTCGATTATTTGTAGTGATTATAATAAGTTGAGGGTAAGTCTAAATAAAGCGTTGGCTTACTCAGTTGTGATCGGACATTAAACGTGTACAAATCAGTTGGCATTTTATTCTACTATTATCTCGAATATACTACAAATTGGCGACGAGGGACTTACCAACGTGTGCAACAACGTGTATAAAGTGCATTTCATTATAAATTTTCGAAGATAATACGAAAATGGCGTTTTTTGGGAGTACACTCGGTTACGATCACCACTCGCAACAATGGGATATTTATATCAGTCGGTTTAAGCAATATTGTACAGCTAACAATATTAGCGAGGAGAACGATAAAGCAGGATTGAAACGTCGAGCCCTGTTATTGACATCTTTTGCTGAGGACACGTACCGGATAGCGAAAGACTTGGCCTACCCTACGGACTTGGAAAATATAGAATACAGTACGTTATTGCAAAAGCTCAACAGTCATTTCGTGGTAAAGAAAAGTACGTTTGCGGAACGATACGTATTTTATAAAGCGGAATAGCATCCTGGGGAAGACCTAACGGATTGGGCGGCTCGAGTTCGCAGCCTAGCGCAGCATTGTGAGTTCAAATCAAATCTTGACACCGCTTTAAGGGATAGATTTGTGTTGGGACTAGAAAAC
>JAEBDU010011486.1:0-23662 GCA_016802625.1 Heliconius numata
ACACATTTATCGTATTTATGTTAATTTACATAAGAATGTACAAATAATAAACTATATATAAACCTTCCCTGAGAAATACTCGACCTGATGGTGAAAACCGCATCCAAATCCGTTGGGTGGTTTAGAAGAAGAAGAGTTAGAAAGTTCAGACAGACACAAAAAGCGACTTTGTTTTATAAGATATAGGATAAAGACGTTAGCGCCTAGACCGATACAAAGAGAGCGATTCGGTTAACCACCTAGTAATAAAAGCTTCGCCCGCGGCTAACAGAAGTGAAGAGAAAACGACATGTCGCCAGTATAATTGGACACTTAGAATGGCGCTAGTGTTTTACCTTTGGAATAAAAATCCAATGTTCTATTTAGTACAGGTTTTGGCCACAGGTCTTGTTATGTTGGCATGTTGGTAGAAAGTCGTAGTAACCATATCGAGTGGGCAGGCTGACTGTGTTCTCTAAAATATCATATTTAATAAGTCATCTATTGGGTATTACAAGTATTTAAATTTTAGATAAAAGCTCATTTGTACTGGTCGTTTTAGTTTCTTGTTAATTGGCAATGAGAACGGAATGTTTCATGTTTGTTTATTACTACTCTCGGCTTATAAACGTACTAGCGGCCCGCCCGCGGCTTCGCCCGCATGAACTACGTTATTATTAATTTCTGTCTCCATGAGTACCTACGTCCTATAAGTGACGACCATGCAAAATTTGAGACTCCTAGCATTAGTAGTAACGAAGTTTCATACAAATTTTCAACCCCAAAAACAACCCCTTAGAAGTCGAATATTGCCAATTCCCGTCTTCCTAGCAGTTGTAGTTTCTGAGATTTCGTGATGAGTGAGTGACCTTTCGATGTTATATATATGGATTATATTTGTTATACTTATTCTGTAAAATGATAATTGAAAGATTATACGTAACTCACTTCCATAATTAACCAATAAAATTGTAATTACATTAAGACTCAAGTCTTAATCAGAAATCTCTAGAAACGAAACAATAAAATTAAATATCTCTTTTTATTATCCTTTTAGCTTAAATTAAGAAATTGTAACAAATAATCGAGATATGGTATTTGATTTGCGTTTATTTCTTAAACCTGTATCTCAATTGCCTTAAGAGCACGCAAGATTAACTTTAAATACAAAAGAACTTCAGCTTCACGCTGTATCCCGCACACAGCAGGGTAGGCAGAGGGAACCCACTTTCCGCCGAATTCTGGAGGCACTTTGTGTTGAATGGCAAAACCCAACGCCGCGCTTTGCCTCGACACCAGAGGGAAGAAATGGAAATATAAACGTTAATAAATATTTCTCTTCCAATCCCTCGAATGGGGATCGAACCCACAACCGTCGCGTTACAGTCACACCCTTGTGCCCGCTATACCACGACGGCCTCAAAAGAACTTAATACATTTCGTTATTCATATTTGAATACATAGTATTAAATTGGAATTATGGCAATAGAAGCTTGCGTGACTGAGCTTTTTTAGTTGATCTTAGGGTTACCACAGTTCAGGATACTGTCGGATATTGCGTTACCTATGGGTCACTTGGATTCGTAGTAGGTGGAAATCGTGATATCAAAATTGTATATTTAATAACTGAAACAACGTTGGTCAGTGAAATCTTACTATTTTGAAATATAGTATTTCGATGAAGTCATGTGGATTAATATAGAACATTTATGGGTTTTCGTCAATTAAGTTAATTTGCTATATGGCTTCTGTAATGTATGTCTTAAGTCTGTTTGTCTTTTATAAGTTTAGAAAGACGTCTAGAATAGTTTTCACTTCAAATATTGAGTCTTTGTTGTTATTATAAATATCTGTAGAGCTACCTTAATTTTTACAATAAAATAATATATCATAAGATGAGTAAAATCAGTGGACGAGGCAAATGAGATGAGGTGAGAGGCGCTCTCTTGTCTCTGACTACTAAGTATCCGTTCGAAGGCGTCGATTTTTTAATAAAGCAAAACTAAATACAACGTTAAATTTAGGCAGCCGGGACGCAATGTGTTCAAACGAGTAAAAAGTGGAGTGACTTGTCACTAGGTTATATTACGATGTGAAATTTTGTTAACATATGCATATATATATATCTTAATTATAGTAATATTATAACAAAAATTATTGAAAAAACATAGTTAATAGTCTCAAATAACCAAAAATACATGCTAACCCTAGCCAAAGCGTACATTAGCATGTGCATTGGTAATCTAATTTTACAGCCTTGCATTAGAACATCCGCACTCAAAACTAATAAAAGATTTTTTTAAGTTCATTTCATACGAAATGCGGCCAAAGCTATAAAACTAACGTTAGTTGTTACTTGAACTGTTGAGCATTCATATACCTAATCGATTACTTTTGATCTTGAACTTAATTATATTTTTTGTATTTGTTAATATAGAAAATAGATTAATATTTGTTTAGTTTTCTTATACTTGTGTAATAATTAATGAAACTCCTCCAGCTTAGTGATTGTAAATGTGATGGTTGTGGGTTCAATCAGTAATCAATCACTCATGACGACCTGTGAGGTAAGGCGGCGTTGAGTTCCGCCACTCAACACGCAATGCCCAACTTGCTTATTACTTACTTTAAAACTATTGCTTGTCACAAAGAAAGTGCAAGCAAGATAAAAAAATCAAAACAAACATAAATATTTACATCCTAAAGTATTTAATTTTGAAGCTACAACCACCGCGTTGATCATAATATTTTTTACTGTACTTCTACTTCTAAAAAAATCTAATGCAATTAAATCAGCTAGATAGGCAGAGGGAACCTAGTGTTAAGATACTCCGTTCCCCACTTTCTTTCCAATTATGGAAGCATTGCGTGTTGAGTGGCAGAACTCAACGTCGCGCTTAGCCTCGACACCAGAGCGAAGAAATGGAAATATAAACGTAATAAGTATTTCACTTCCTCGAGTGGGGATCGAACCCACAACTGTCGCGTTACAGTCACACCCTTGTGCCTCAAGTCTACTTCTACCTACCTCATTTACTATTATTATTAATAAATGACCCTTAAGTAGTCAATTCGATACACTCTCACTACACTTGTACGAGCACGATTACGAGTCTAATGTGGAAAAGGTTGTATTAGATTACATTATTATCAACAATTAACATGAATGTATGAAAATAAAATTATAAACACTAGAGATTTCTACTCATATAAGATAATCAGGGTTTTTTTATGTTTTTTTATTTAAAAATTGTAAAAAATGTAGTTTTATTTTAATGTTAGTTGTAGCACAAAGCCTTACTTTCGTTTTGAATGTACTTTAAGCTTATATATTTATTACCAATTTTCTACAGTAATTTTCTAAGTATAGATAATTTCATATTAAATAAATATTATGTAATGCTTTCGTTAACATGTAAAAAATTTATGTAATAAGATGAATCCTCAGATAGATAGATGAATAGATAGATAGATAGATAGATAGATAGATAGATAGATAGAAGATAGAAGATAGATTTTATTATATTCTTGTCATAAATATGCCTAAATATGACAAAAGTTATGACAATATTAATATTAAAAGAAATAGTTCTTATATTTCATAATATACCTACATACATAATGCTTGTCACATAAAGTTATCGATTTCTATTCTAGAACTAAATCCCAAGTTATAAATACACAGTATTTCTTGGTAGTTGATTGTTAGATAGTACGTTAACTACTAGAACTACTTCGTGGGTTAAATATAATATTTTTTTTATTATTCTATATTGTAAAATAATATTTGTTAAACCACTCGATGGGCAAGGAAGTAGGGAATGGGTATGGGTCCAAATAATTTGATATTTGATATTAGACAATTAAGAAAATTAAGAAGTGTCTGTTATCATGATATCTGTAAGCTCAATATGAGCTTTTAACTATACAGAATATTTTCAATTTTTATTTCTTGATCCGTTTAAAAAAATATTCACACTACGACTCTTTATAGAGCAGAAGGAAGATGTAGAACGACGTATCACAATGTTTCCTTTGCGTATCTTTCAAAAATCAGTATAAACTCGTTTATTATCATTACAGGCCAGTCGTGGCGCATGGGCCAAACATGAGATTGTAAATGTGATAGGTTGTGGGTTCGATTCCTACTAGAGGAAATTAAATATTTAATAGTTTCGTTTTCTCGCCCTGATAAACTGGCAAAGTGTGGCGTTGAGTTCAGCAGATTAATGTGCAATGCTTCCAGAGTTCCGCGGGAATGGTCTTCATGTGGTCAGAGTGTCTTACACTAACACGTTCAAAGGTTCCCTTTGGCTACTCTGTGGGATACATAACAAAAAAATTTAAAAACAAAAAGAACAAACTGAAGATCAAACACTTACTTGTGTATGTAAGCTTGTGCAAAAAAGAGATATCCATTAAGAACATAAAAAATGGCCTCTCTCGTAGGAACGAGACAGTAATGACTGTAAATGGAATATTTAAATGTATATAAGATTATAAAATTTGTCTTATCATAGTATCGAGGCTGACCTTTGCAGGAGTTACAGATACTGTGCTCGGTTGTACACCTTATTGCAATATTTGTATAGAATCGGTATCGTTTATGTTATATTTTAAATAGGTTTTGTTTTTCACATTTTATGGTATGCGTAGGCTAAAGAAAATTTTAAAATAATAAATACCCGGATAATTTTTCGTATTTTCCTTCATCTTGTAATATATAGATTACATTTTCTTAACGTATGCAGATTTCTCAATCGGGAAGAAAATATTCAAAAGTAAGGAAAATGCTAAAATCAAATCTGCGCTGCCGTCTACAGCTAACTTCAGGGAGGCCACAACTTGTTGACCGTACTGTACATAGGATCTAGACTCTTAGAATTATTACATTGGCACGAATTAAAAATATTAGTTAATACAACTATATAAAAATAGATGAGTTTCATAGTTAATATCAATGGTGGCGCAGTGCCACTGGTGGTGGGCAATCCCCCCCTCGATGAAATGAAATATAGGGAGAATATGTTAAAATTTTGCAATTTGAATATAACTTATTGTATTCTAGGCATGATTATAGGTTTTAAAGAGACACGCTCACGCGTTCGAATAGAACCTATTTCTCAAATTCAACGATAGGAGGATACGATAGCTACGTGTTATTTATGTTTAATTTCAATTTGATGAGTAATATTAGATGTTAACTTCGTGTTGTTGGTAGAGAATTGTAATTAGATTTTTTAATAAAAAAGTAAAAAAAAAATTTTAAGTTAAACGGTTTTATATTGCAGATAAATGTACTAAAAGATAAAAAATATTTTCATGGAAATTATGATTACTAAAATAAAATCGTGGGGACACTTTCTACTTACCACTAGGTGGGTGAAGTCTCATGCCATGTCTTTCGATTGTAGATATTGGACGTGCCCCACGATTTTAGTATTAGTAATCATATTTTTAGTAATCATAATTTCCATGAAATTATTTTTTATCTTTTAGTACATTTATCTGCAATATAAAACCGTTTAACTTAAAATTTTTTTTTTACTTTTTTATTTTTAAGTTTTTAGTTTTTATTTCTCCTACTATTCAATTCGTTGAGTGCCTCATTATTGCAAGGTTAATGGAGAATGTTACGATCAACCCCCCAGAGGTCCAATAGAGGAGCAAGGCGCGCTTTGTACAACAAGATGTGCCTGAATCTTGAGGGGAAAACGCTAACGACATATCATTTTTATCCACCTAGTGCCATACAGTTCTCGGCGCGCTTTTACCTTTTACCTTGGGTGGTGTACCCCTAGCGACGTCTCATTTTTAGGCACCCTATAGCCACACAGTCCTCGACAGGATACCAGATCTTGACTTAGGTGGGAGATTCATATTGTAATTGTGTATAGTACACTGTATTATACTTACCAAGCCCTTTTTTTTGATACCCATATTGATGGGATTGAAAACTACATTATCCGCCATTTTGTAGCAGTGGCCATCTTTGATTTTGATTTTGTATAGTGCCCTGAATTCTACTTGACAAGCCCTTTCATTTGATACCCATATTGATGGGATCGAAAAAAACTAACTTGTCCGCCATCTTGTAGCGGCGGCCATCTTGGATTTTGATTTTGTATAGTCTACTGAATTCTACTTGACAAGCCCTTTCATTTGATACCCGTATTGATAGGATTGAAAAAAACTAACTTGTCCGCCATCTTGTAGTGTTGGCCATCTTGGATTTTGATTTTGTATAGTCCACTGAATTCTAATTGACAAGCCCTTTCATTTGATACCCATATTGATGGGATTGAAAAAAACTAAGTTGTCCGCCATCTTGTAGCGGCGGCCATCTTGGATTCACAATAATATTGAATATGGATAATTTTATTGTCACCAGAATCAAAGGCGTATACCAAATTTCAGATCAATCGGTTAACGGGAAGAGGGTTAAATTTCAATTACTAAATTTGACCCAAACATACAAATAAATAAACAAACGGGGTGAGCTAAATAAAACCGTTTAAAAATAAAAATCTACGTCCACGCAAATCAGTATAGACCGAAGGAACGTAGTGTTAAGACACTCTAATTCCGATTTTTCGATACATTGCGTGTTAAGTGGCGGGATTCATCTGGCGTTTGCCTTGCTGACAGAGCTAAGAAATTAAAAAGTTTATTGCGTTTAATGGTAGCGTAGTGTCTTAATACTCTTAATACTAGGTTTTCAGGTCTTTCTGTCTACCCTGCCATGTGCGGGATACAGCGTGAAGCTAAAAAAAAAGTAATGAAGCCATACAAAAATAGGTTTTTTTCTATTAACATAATATTAAAAACGATATTTATATCTACAAGGTCAATTCAACACAACCAGCAATTGGACACGCATAACACCAGAAACATAATACTGGCATCAGTTGTTACCTTCAACCTATAGGTTAGCAATAATATTGTTTTATAAATTGTACAAATCCAATTATAATTCTATAGGTACCTACAACACGAAGTTAATATCTAGTATTACTCATCACATCGAAATTAGACATAACTAAGAGGTAAGGCGAGGCCAGTCGTGGGTTCGATCCCCACTCGAGAAAGTGAAATATTTATTTAGGTTTATATTTGTATTTCTTCGCTCTCGTGTCGAGGCAAAGCGCGGCGTTGAGTTCTGCCACTCAACAAGCAATGCCCCCAGAATTTGGCAGAAAGTGGGGACACGAGGTTCCCTCTGCCTACCTTGCTGTGTGCGGGATACAGCGTGAAGCTGATTAAAATATGTTGCACCTATTTAACGGTCATGGAACATATATTGCGATTTTATTATGCAAAATAAAAAAATCGTTAAAAGAAACAGCTCGATTCTGAACTAAAATTATCTTGCCAAGGGCAATGAATTCAAAAGTAAAATATACATTACATACAAATCTTTATACTATTTTTAACTATTGAAAACTATATTCTTTTATGTATGTATGTATTCTTGAAAAAAATTGGAATTTGACGTTCTGAATTAGCATACAAAACAATAGACAAAATTTCCATACAAATATGTAAATATATATTTTTTTAAAAATTTTATATTTTTAAACTCATAGAGAAAATAGTAAAGGTAAAGGCTGTCGAGATCCTTAACATAAGACGAATTTTCCATAAGTACTTATATTAAAAATGGAAGCGTTATTTATAGTTTTCAGTACTAATTCTATTTTCTATTTTCTAGTTTCGTTCTTTAGTTACTAAGTTTTTTCTGTCTATCATATTTAGGTCTGTTATAGAATAAGTATTCACGGGCTTACTAATATTAAATTGCAAGTAAAACAATATGCGCCTTTATTATATTACCTTAACCACGATAAAAGAGAAGGGAAGTCATTGTATACGTACAAGACGTTTTGTGATGACGAAATAAATATGAAAAGGATTATTTAAGACCGAACTGTTAACGTGGCAGGTTGTGGGTTTGATTACCACTCGAGGAAATCCTCCCAGGTTGACTTCCTCTACTAAATGGGAATGGAATGCCTTAACAACAGGTTCATAGATTCCCTCTGCCTACCCTGCTACGTGCAGAATAAAGCGTGAAAGCTATAAAAATATTTTTTTCAAGGATTTACAAACTCGCATGTGGTTTCAAGCTACAGATTCTTATTATAATAGAAACGAAACAAAAATCATAATGTTTGAAGAAAACATGGTCTTATGGTCTTGTAGAAAATATTTATTCATGAAATTGAGTGGGAACTGAACCCACGACCTGTCACGTCTACAATTGCACACTTTCGTATGGTCATTACGAGTAATTATAGTTTCAGCAATTGGAACATGTTAAAAATCGTAAAATCGTATTATGAATTTATTACTAATATTCACTCTACAAATAGATTTCATTTAATAAAAAGATAAGATAGGCTTATTTGTATAGATAAAAGAAAGCGTTTGATAAGGTTAGCTGACGTCATTGCAGGTACATTTTGTTTTAATCCTGGCTATTAGATTACGTCAAGACTTATAATAAGTGATGCACTTATAGTTTTATGTTATTGAATTTATTTATATTTAGTGATTTTTCTTTTTCTTTTTTTCCAGCTTCACGCTGTATCCCTCGTGTAGCAGGATAGGCAGAGGGAACGTAGTGTTAAGACACTACAGTACCCATTTTCTGCCGAATACTGGAGGCTCAACGCCGCGATTTATTTAGTTACTGTATTTATTTATTTTTGAGTGAAATTTATTTGTTTCGTATTATTCTCTATCAATGTGTTGGTGTAGTAAGATTACATTATGTGTTATAATATATATAGTAGAGCAGAGTAGGCAGAGGGAACCTAGTGTTAAGATATTCCACTTATAGCTTTTCCACTGAATTCGAGAAGAGTGAAAAAATATTTCCCCTGAATGGTAATCGAACCCACAGATCCCCAATGCGCTAGATGGCTTGAAATTAAACTTTTATTTGACTATGACTATGAAGTTCCACCAATCAACATGCGTTGCTTCAAAAAGGAAGCATTGCTTCAATGGGAAAAGTGTCTTAATGGGTAACGGTGGGTCTTAATACAAGGTTCCCTTTACCTTCCCCGCTATGTGCTGGGGATACAGCGTGAAGTAAAAAAAAAGTTATATTAAAATAGTTTAAACAATAGTGTAACTGTTTACAGCATTAAACGTTTTGCAAGAAAACCGTAAGACGATAATCTTTAAAATTAGTTCACACCCGATAATACACTTAGTGTTTATTAGCAAACGCATAATCTAAATGCAAATAGGTTACGTTCACACTTATTCATTCGATATTGGTAATATAACCATTCTCTCTACAAATAAAACGGTGGTCCATAAGAAAAACTTTGTTTTTTGCCTACCAAAAATGGACCAGTGGAGATGTTTAAAGACCACAAAAGTGGAGATTCACTTTTGGGAAATTTAATAGTAATTAATAAAAAATCTGCACGCGTTTTCCCTAGCAGAGCAGAAGCAGAAGGCAAAAACATCTAGTCTTGAGACACTCCGATCCTCACTATACGCCCAATTTTCAAAACAGTGACTGTTGAGCTACTGAATTCAGCTCTGTGTTTTGTATAAGGAATAATATAGGGCAATAGCTGTGGGATAGAGTGAGAGAAGAGAGGCTTACCTCTACCTTATGCGTCATAGAAGCGGAAACCAGACAGACTGGTGCCGTAACGATTCGTTACGTAACGGGGCGGCTTACCTCCTCCTCTTATAAGAAATTGTGACTTTAATAAACATATCTCTGAGTTGTGATAGAACTCACTTCTTCTTTCCTTCCTCCTAGCATTAATCCCGGCTATTGCCAGGATTTGCCTTCCTACTCAACCTACTCCACTTTGCACGGTCTTTTGCGTCCTCGGTGGTTTGCTCTCATGTCCTGCATCACGACATCCAACCAGCGCTTCCTTGGGCGTCCGGGAGGTCTCACATTGTGATAGAACTCACTATCACCGTGATTACAATCTGACACTATCCTACTAGCACACGGCCCCATGTGAATTTAATAGTAATTTAATTCATATATTTACATATACATTCATTAAGAGATTAATTTGAATTCTAGACAACCTACAAATTACTGCACATGAACCTTTACTGAGAACATGGAAATTATTGTTAACTATTTTGTAATCGGACCACACCGAAGCTCAGGAGTTGGATACGATAAGATGGTTCTTGCGTAATATAGAGAATAATTTTACACTATATCTTTTATAGGGCTTTTAAAAGGAATAGGTGTATTATAAAGCTATAGGAGTGAAAACTTACGTAAATATACAAGTTTTATAACTAAATGTAACAGATAGTTAAAATTCTAATAGTAAAATTAAATTATTCCATTTTGTTTTAGTCTGAATTTTACATTTAATTATATTATTACTAGTGGACTTGGGCAACTTCGCCCGCTTGAACTATAGGAACATTTATTAAATATATTTATAAAAATATTGTCAGTTTAGAGGGTGAATCCTAATAAACCATGAAACACGTGTTCAATGAAATATTTTTAAGAGTCTAAATTTCAAATCTTATAAAAATCGGTGGCGATTTACATTTTTTTCCACACAAACTCCAACCCCTATGTTATCCCCTTAGAAGTCGAATATTGCAAATTCCCGTGTTAGCGAGCACCTACGTCCTATAAATAACTCCTATGCAAAATTTGAGATTCCTAGCACATGTATCTTCTGAGATTTCGTGATGAGTGAGTGAATTTTCGATTTTATATATATAGATATAATTATAGTATGTATAAATAATATAATAATAACATAGCAAATATATAACTGTAAGAATTAGTGTAAAACAAATGAAAAAACATGTTTAAAGTTGCTAACAGTTGTTAAAGAATGTCACTTATCGACATAAAAATTTAACTGTGTGTTAATTGATATTATAAAACTTGTACCTGGTTTTTATCTTTATCCTAATCTGTCCTGCTTTTACGTAATTGAGATACAAGTAATAATAATTGAGATTGTAAGTGGGGAACGGAGTGTCTTAACACTAGGCTTCCTCTGCCTGCTTTGTGCGGGATACAGCGTGAAACTAATTTTATAATTGAATTCGAGAAGCAGTATAAAAATGTATAGCTGATATCTTTGATCTCTCTACAAGAACGGCACATTAACTAATATCACATAGTATATGGGTACCATTTATAGATTATAATATAACATTGCCAATTTTTTATCAAATTTTAGTTTTACGCTTTACGCTGCACATAGCAGAGTAGGCCTGGCCTGGGAATCTAGTGTTAAGACACTACCACCACCTTACCTTTTAATAGGTTTACAAAATCATTTTAAATGATACAGTAGACATTAAATTAATTATTTGTTTATTTATCTGTATTATTTCTTTCTTTTTTTTTATTAGGCACTATAATTCTAAAAGCGCGATATATAGGGACAATCCGACTACAATAATAAACCGTCAGCAATCTGTAATGTTGTAATTATATAGGAAAATAAAATCACAATCTTATTTTGGTTATGTTTAAGAAATCAGATCCTTTCTGCTTTACACGCCTCGTTGGTTAAGTACATTTTTATTATAGACATTGATTGCTGCGAGCTTAATTGAGTTGAAATGCAGCTTATATATGTATATGCCATATATGGTGTTTGGTATCAGAATTAAAGTAGATGCTTGCCGTCAGTTAAATACTTATGTAAATAAGTGTGAGAGAAAGTCAGTCATAATTAAAATTTACATAAAATAATGCCATAATTTAATTGTTCTTTGTATTTTTTGTAAATAATGCTTGTGGGTACTGAGTTGAGCTTTTCTAAGTTCTTCAACTGCTCGGATAAATGGGCGGAATGTAGAGAAAGATAGGTTCTCTTTTTTTAAATCCATAGAATCGTTCTTTGATAGATTTTTTTCTGTAAGGCTACAAAAACAAACAAAACTCCTTTAATAATAACTTTAAAAAAAAAGAGTTTTTCATTTCTTTGCTCTGGTGTTCAGGTAAAGTTCTCCCACTCAACACGCAATGCCTCCAGAATTCGGCAGAAAGTGGGGAACGGAGTGTCTTAACTCAAGTGCCTACCCTACCGTGTGCGGGATACAGCATGAAGCTGATTTTTTTTTTTTTAAATTAAACATATATTTTGGAAATCTTAATTAACAGCGAAATTTAAAAAATAAAAATATAAGTTAAGTAAATCATTTCAAGGTTAGAGGATGCGTAACCAAAGTCAGTAGGCTCTGTGTACTCAAATATTAGATCACTGATTTGTATGATTCGAGATAAGCGACCTGCTGTGATAAACTGATAAGACTGACAAGAGATAACACTGTCATGTAGTCCATGTGTAGCACATGCCTTACGAAGATCGTACTGTATTATTTTGTAATATAATATCTTAACTTAGAAACTTTTTAAGGTTATGTAATTTGGCCTTTCTGTAGGTATATAATAAATTTATTTAATTAGGTAGAGTGGAGAGTGGATATAGAGTTAAGCATAGTATTTTGAAGAGAAGAGTGTTTTGAAGCAGGATTTATAGAAACTCCAAAGGTTAATCCGTATGTCAGAGAAAGCCGAAAAATACCTTGTTGCCTTAAAGTCCTATATTTTTACACATTTTAATGTTATAATTAATTCCTTATTAAATTATAATAATCAGCTCCAGTTTATACCTTTGAATTTGTAATAACATGTAAAACATAACATGTACATTGTACATATATTTTTCTTAAAATATTGAATATTCCCCTTCCTCGAGTGGGAATCGAACCCACAACCCGTCGCCTTTACAATCACGTACTTGTGCCCCTGCGCCACTAGTGGCCTATATTTTTGTATTGAATTTGTAATACCATATATAGAACAGTACATGTAGTGTACATACATATTTATAATATATTAAATAAGTGTAATTCTGTAAGTGCTTACGCATTGCTATAGCGATAATGCAGTTCACGTTTATGAGTGCTTTCATATAATATATATTATAACTCGGGATTCTTGGAACAGAAATACATAAAGAAGTTTTTAAAATATAGTATTCGTAAACATTAAATGCAGTTCAATGATACTATTATACAATTGTAAAATCACTTTGAATTTTTTATATTAAATTAGCTTCAGCTTCACGCTGTATCCCGCACGTAGCAGGGTAGGCAGAGGGAACCTAGTGATAAGACACTCCGTTCCCCACTTTCTGCCGAAGTCTGGGGGCAATGCGTACAATTAGAAGTGTACCTATAAATAACGTCAGCGATTTCAAGTGTTGTAATTATATAGGAAAATAAAATCACATTTTTTTTTGGTTATGTTTATAAAATCTAAAAAATCGGCATTATATAAAAATAGTCTTAAACAATTATAAAAATAACATTTTAGTAGAACAATAAAATATATAAGTTCATATCACTTCCCAGGTTACCTTACGGATTTATAGTAGTTTATACTAGAAGCCTGTATAATTCTTACAACTAGTCTAACAATAAAGCTGTCGATAGTCTCACTGCATAGGTCGTTGGGGTCAAATACTAGTTGGTTATAAGCACAGGGTATAGTGAAAGGTTCCCATGTTACAATTTGGGGAAAGTGTCTAACACGGTGAAGGTGCTATGCAAAAAGTGATAAAAAGCCTTGGCGGAAGGGTTCAAGTGTAGGACTAAAGGATGGGTTGTGGGTTTAATTCTCACTCGAGGAAATAAATCTTCAATACTTTCATTTCCTAGCTCCAGTAAAGAGGCAAAACAATGTTGAGTTCCGCTACTCAACACGCAATGGCTCCAGAAATCAGCGGAAAGTGCAGAACAGAAATGTCTTAATGGGAACGAAGTGTCTTAGCATTAGGACACCAGGTTCCCTCTGGATACAGTGTGAAGCTAAAAAAAATCATATAGATAAAATGTGAGAAGTTCTTAATTATTACCATAAAAAATATTTTTTTAACCGACTTCTGTAAGAAAAGGAGGTTATCAATGACCGTATTTTTTTTTATTCTGAAGTTACTAGTTTAAATCTATTTTAAATACATATAGTAAATAACATACAAAATTGCGGCTAGCAATTTAGGTTTCTTATCTAATTAACGAGAATTGCCATTAGTTAAAACGCTTACCGCTGTGACAGTGTACATACTCGTAAATTGTAACATCTGTTACTCGTGTCCTAATTAAGGAGGAAATTAATAAGATTTGTCCATAAATGGGCAAAATTCTATTTAATTAATTTTGCTCTTCGATTTGTTGTTTGATGATGCTAAAAACGTGATGGTTGTCGGTTCAATTCCACTCGCGGTTCTGCATCGTCTCTCTGTCTGTAGAGCAGTGTCTCAAATTCAGAGGGAAATCGGAGAACGAAAGATATTATAAGGATAGAGACAAATCATAAAGAAAAATGTATTCCATTGTTTGATTGAACAACTGATTGCACACTTTCACGCTGTATCCCGCATGTAGCAGGCTTGACAGAGGGAGTCTATTGGTAAGAAACTCCAATCTTCTCTTCGCCGAATTCTGGAGGTATTGCGTGTTGAGTGGTGGAAATCAACGCCGAGTTTTGCCTTTACACCAGAGAGAAAATAACAAACATATATATTTAAAAAAAAATACTTGTAATTAATAACATCTTCATATCTCAATTACAAGTAATTGAAAATATTGACAGAATTTTACCACAAACACGCAACGTATCCTGTAACTATTTAAATATTTAATTAAAACCTACTTCTTTATTCTCATATTGACTCTAGCATGCCGGAACAAACTCTACTATAATATAAACGTTGAACACAATTCACATGTCTTTTTGTTTGTATAAAATTGGAGTAATTATAATGTAAGCGGGCTAAGTAAATACAGGTGTGGGCGTTAGCTAAGTTGGGTTTATTTTGCTGGCATTTGTGTTATACTAATATCTTATTTCTTGGTAATATTTTGCATTTTATATTATATATATATACATATTATAAAAAAAAAAACAACGTTAAAAATGATATTTATTCGTAGTTTTTTTTTGCAACCGAAAGAAATCAGTTAATAAATTGTTACAATATAAGCCCATAGCTTAATTGTAATAAGGAACAAAGTTTCAGCTTACATTTCAGACTCAATGACTAAAATTAAATAAAATCAGCTTCACGCTATATCCCGCACATAGCTGGGTAGGCAGAGGGAACCTTGTGCTAAGCCCCTCCGTTCTTCACTTTCCGCCAACCGAGGCATTGCGTGTTGAGTGGTGGAACTAAACGCCAGGATTTTGCCTTGATGCCAGCGCGTAGAAATGGAAATATTAATAAATAATAATTTATTCCCTCGAGTCGTTCCCCCAAGATCGAATCCACACTTGTAGCGTTACAGTCACACTCTTGTGCCCCTGGGCAGCGACGGTCTTTATTCAAATTTCAGGATTTTTCGGAATTAACATCAGCAAGAATTACCATCATCATTCTTAACTATGAAATACATTTCTTATAACAAACTTACATACATTTTACATACGTTTAACACAGCATAAAATAACTGAAAAATATTAAATTAAACATTTATAGCAACGACAATTGTTATTTGTGGTATTTATGTATTTCTTAGAATAGTCAATAAAATATAGTTAGGTCGTATAATTATAGGTTAGTTAGGTCTATTCCTGATTAATATTTATATCTAAAGGTGAGACTTGCGACCGGCGCCCGCGCAGATTTATGTGCGTGCTGCTACCACGTTGAACGATACAAATGCTTTGTCGAAACTATTACTACTATCGAAAGATATTATAGGGATAGAGAGAAATCATAAAGAAAAATGTATTCCATTGTTTGATTGCACGACTAAAAAATTATTTATTTTAATTTTTTATATAATTTATTTATTTATTTTATGTTGCTTTGTTTTCTTATTTATTTATTTAGTTATTTTTCGCGTCACTTTGCACCGCATTATGCCCGCACTTTTAATTATATCCTTCCGGAATTTGGTTGTCTGGAAAAGATCACTTGTAGTGATAAGGCCGCCTTTGTGCATTTTGTTTTAAGTGTGCAATAAAGATTTTTATCTATCTATCTATCTATCTATCTAAAAAAGTTATCACGCTGTATCCCGCATGTAACAGGCTAGGCACAGGGAGCCTATTGGAGAAGAAAAAACTCCACTCTCCACTTTACGCCAAATTCTGGAGGCTTACGTAGAGTGGCGACAATTAGCGCCTCATTTTACTTCTAGACCAGAGAGAAAATAATAAAAAAATATATTTAAAAAAAAATACTTGTTGTAATTAATAACATGTTCATCTTTAATTTACAAGACCACGCTATGAACGATACATATTTATGCTGAATTTGTCGAAACTTAATTAAATGGTAATTTAATGCTGGTCACCACTTTCAATAGATCACTGGCCCAGTTATTAGATATTCTGATTTCTCGAGGCGTGTTTAGTCTTGTTGGTCAATATTGAATTATTGACGAAACGTATATTTTTTTTAGTTTTATGCTGTATAGCTCATCAGAACAGAGCAGACAGAACCTGGGAATCTATCTGTCTGGAATACCTATATCCATATGTTCCCTTCAGTTCCACATTCTCCGCTAGATTCTGGAGGCATTTGTGTTGAGTTTATGTTGATTGGTTGGAGCTGAACGCCACTTTGCCTCAACATCAGAGCGAAATATGAAATATTTCATTACCTTGAGTGGAAATAGAACCTCTGTCACGTTAACAGTGACACGACTTAACCCCTCCGCCACGACTGCCTTCAACATACTATGGCATTTTAAAAATAAATCCTATAATCTATACGCTTTGCAAATTATATTGAATGCAGTTTAGATATACAAATGCATATATATATATATGTCAAGATAAAATACTGTAAGATAGCTAACTTTATTATTGTAGTCCAAATATGTGGTTCATAATAAAATACAATCCTTAAAGATCAGAACCTTATGACATCATACAATCCCATATGCGAGCAGTTTTACCAAGAAGTTACAAAATTTGATAAGATTTTTACATAAGAAGTTATATTTTTAAAAAAGAAACTTAGGTAGAAGGCCATTTGACTGTAAACGAAACGGTTGCGGGTTTGATCCCCATTCGGGGGATTGAATTTTTTTTATTTTCTCATAGAGCGTGAGTTGCGCGCGAGTTGTTTTAACGCATCGCGGAATTAATAAATTCCGCGATGCGTTAAAAAATAAACTGAAATTGGAGAATGTTTCGACACTAGGTTTCCCCCGCTTAGCCTGCTATTTATATGCGGGATACAGAGGGAAGCTAAAAAAGAGAGAAAAGATAGATATGTAAATAGAAAATTAATGTTAAATATATGTATTTATACAAATAGTTACACATGTTAAAACGTAAATACATTTCAATATAAAACTTTGAATGTTTTAATCAGAAGCTTAATAATGTTACCGATAACCTCTTCTAGAGGCTATTGCTCATATTATCGGCGTCTCACGCTTGACCCAATTATATGAATTGTTTTGTATTTATCTAATTATCAAGTTCATTAGTGGAAATATAAAAATTGTTTTGTGAGGTATAAGTGAGTGACTGTAAGATCGACTGGTTGTGGGTTCGATCCCCACTTGAGGAAAAGATTTTTTTTTAAATTTTATATTTTATTTCCTCGCTCTGGTGTCGAGTCAAAGTCAGTGGATTTTTTCAGAATTCAGTGGAAAATGGGGAACGGAGTCTTAACACTAGGTTCCTGTCAATCCCGCTTGCAAATGTTTGCTTTTTTTTTTTGAAAAATGTTTTATTAGTCCAATTTAGAACTACTATGTATTGAGCCATTTTCTTTTCTTGCTGAGCGTGCCGACGCAAAGAGTGTCTTAGCACTATGTTTTTGCCTACTCTGCTGTGTGCGGGATACAGTGTGAAGCTACAAAAACTATTTGTTTTTGAAGAATCAATTGGTTCTCTTATATTTCTCTTCTAATATATAGAAAGAAGATTCTTTTTTTATTTTGCATGAAATTTATTGGATTTAACACACGTAATGTATAACCATTGAATCATAGTAATATTTAAATGTATTTGAATGCAGTTAATTATATTATTGAGGCCGCCGTGGTGCAGCGGCACAAGGGTGTGACTGTAACGCGACGGTTGTGGGTTCGATCCCCACTCGAGGAAGTGAAATATTTATTTACGTTTATATTTCCATTTCTTCACTCTGGTGTCGAGGCAAAGCGCGGCGTTGAGTTCTGCACCTCAACATGCAATGCCTCCAGAATTCGGCAGAAAGTGGAGAACGGAGTGTCTTAACACTAGGTTCCCTCTGCCTACCCTACTGTGTGCGGGATACAGCGCGAAGCTGATTTAATTTATTTATTTATATAATTTATCAACTCATTTGAATCTCAGTATGTAATATTATATTTCTGAAAGAACACCTGCATGCTGAGTCGATGGTGTCTTATTTTGCATAATTAAAGATATAATAGTAGGTTTATTGTTTTAAATTACAGACATATTATATCTACATTATACTTTTAATTGAAAAGAGCAACTGTTGAGTTTCTTGCCGGCTCTTCTCAGCAGAACTGCCTTCCGGTTCGGAACCGGTGGTAGCTTTTTGTTCATATGTTCATTCGACGATTCAAAAGTGCTTATAATAAGTTTATTTGAAAAAAGAATATTTTGAATTTGAATTTAATTTTAATTTACATGTTTTAAATGACACATCAATGGAAAACAACTAAAAATCAATTCCTCTTTCGATTTAATTATAACTTTAAACTTTAAGGTCGTACAAATTTTGATATGCGTACAGTGTTTATTTACTCATGTTTAAGAATTTATAGGAAGTGTACGTAGATGTTAATATTCTAAGTAAATTAAGAATTGAATAAAAATAGTTCCTAAAAAGTATATGAATACTGAGGCAAGGTATGACAAAATGAAGCTAACAAAGAATAGTCTTTATCTTATTTTTTATTCCACCAAATTTAACTAAAAATAAATAATAATTTTGATATTAACTTTGTTATGTATCATTAAGTCCTATCGTAGCGCAGAAGAAGCGTTCGACTCGTCGTTCAATTATTAAATATTTAATTTTCTCGCTTTGGTAACTAGGCAAAGCGCTTAGTTCCGTCAATCAACACACAATGCCTTCAGATTTCAGCGGAAACTAGGGAACGTAAATGTCTTAATGGAAACAGAATGTCTTAAAACTAAGTTCCCAAGTTCAATCTGTCTACACTGCTATGAAGCTATGCTATATGTAGGTATCATTTGTAAATACATCGACGACAATTCATTTAACTCTACTCAAAAGCTGTAAACAATAGATAGGTTCATTTCTCCATTCTTTGAACAGCTGTGCATCTGCTACTGCTGGTTTAATAGAAATGACATTAGGAATTTAATTCTTCAAATTCCTTCCAATACCGCTATTTATATTTGTAAAATGTTGTAATTGGTGTGTGCCTATTTGAATACATTTTATTTTAGAAGCAATAAGAAATGTTAATGTCGTTATTAGTACTGTAAGCTTTTTATTTTTTTTTATTATATAAAGTAAGTGTGAGGCCGTCCGTAGTGGCGCAACGGCACAAGCTGTGACTGTAACGCGACGGTTGTGAGTTCGATTTCCACTGTCATTATTTTTGTTTCTTTGGCTAGGCAAGAAACCACTTCTTTCACCAGTTTCAAACGAATACTGGAGGCATCGCGTGTTGCCTCCGTCTATTAAACATCTCATTTCCTCGAGTGGGAATCGAACCCACAACTTGTTCCGTTTACGACACGACAAGCCTCTCCTCCGTAATATTAGTTAAAAAGCTTAACCAAGTGGCACCCGTATTATGGATATCATCTTTTAAGAAAAAAACAAACGCGTTCTCTTTAAGGAAAACAAAATAAAGAAACTTCCTAATAAGGTTAGGCCGTATTATTTTCACTACGGTTATTTTTTGTCGCTTTAAGTGTAATATTGAAGCCGTTATGGCACAGTGCAACAACGACTGATTGTAAAGGCGTTGTGAGTTCGATTCTCACTTGTAGAAATTGATTTATTTACATTATCTTATTGAGATGGGGTACAATACAGCTTGAAATCAGCCACTTAACCAGCATTTGACAATCCAAGGCCACAATATGGAGAAAAAAAATCCATTTTAATAATTAAGTTAAAAAAATAACAACTTATTATATAAAAAACCAAGAACATGAAAAAATTAAGAACGAAGTGTCTTAAGACTAGGTAACAAGGTTCCCTCTGCCGACCTTGCAGTGTGCAAAGCAGAAAGAAGATGAGTACCTAGGCTATATACTTTAAAGTAAAACTTCTAATAAAGCAATTCTTTATAATATTTTACTACAAAAGTAGTTGTTTGTATTTTAAATGACCTTTAAAGTAAATATTTAAGATATTATTATGGTTATAACCATGTGTCCACGTTGACTTTTGTTATGTAATGTCTAACCATTTCTGTGTTTATAATTTCTTTAATTTATTATCATTAAAATAAAAGAAACCCGATATTAAAGTTATAACATATTAAATAGCATCCATTGGAGAAATTAGAATAAACTTCCTCAACTTTTACAGAGAATCCATTCAATGTATAAGTAACGAAAGCTTGTTTTCTTTTCTAAGTATTAAATAGTTGGAAGTAAGCGGTCGGTGGCCGCAAGGACGTTGGTGCGCGGGCGGCGGTGTGTGTGTGTGTGTGTGTGTGTGTCTGTCGTACGGGAGTTTGGTAACTGACGTTGTGATTTAATGTTGCTAGGTTTTGGTGTTTTTGCATTGTTTTAGGGAAAAAAATGTGGTGACTATGTGAGTGTTGGTTTAAATGATATTATGGATATATTATTTTAGAGGCCAATCGTGGCGCAGTGGCGCAAGCTTGTGACTGTAAATGCGACAATTTGTGGTTCCGATTGCCACTCGGGGAAGTGAAATATTTAATATGTTTATCACGTCGCTTCGGTGTTGAGGTAAAGCGCGACGTCAAAGAGGGACGGCATTATCGACGGAGATAGCAGACACTGAGACTGAAGCTAAACGCAAACCTAAACATAAAAAGACAACAGGGCGTGTTCAAGCTCCGGTAGCTAGGAATGATGCACTAATGACTGAAACTTGTCCTGAGTCCGGTTCAGGTATCACTGTCGCCGAGATTGTGGAGGAAGTGGGTGGTTCCTGGACTACAGTTGTCAAACGGAGTAAGAAAGGGAAGAAATCTTCCTCTACGAACCCCTCTGCATCAAAAACGCCGACATCAGCAGCTGCGAATAGGCAGCCACGACCTAAGTTGGCCAAGCCACCTCGCACTAAAGCTGTTATGGTTACTTTGACCACGGAGGCCCTAAGCAAAGGAGTTTCCTATGCCCAGGCCCTGGAACAAGCTCAGCAGGGGATTGATCTGGTGCAGCTAGGCATCACCCAAGGTCTAACGGTGCGTCAGGCAATGTCGGGTGCCCGACTTTTAGAGCTCTCTGCATCATACTCTTCAGAGCAAGCGGACATTCTAGCTGAAAGGCTAGGCGTAGTACTAGAGGGAGTGGCTGAAGTCACTAGACCCCACAAAAACGCGTCGTTAAGATTAGTGGGCCTAGATGATTCAGTCACCAAAGAAAAGGTAATGGACGCCGTTGCGAGTACTGGCGGTTGCCCAGTAAATGCTATCACAGTCTCAGATCTATTACTTGGTCCTAGAGGAATGAGGTCAGTTGTGGTGCGATGCCCATGCGAATCAGCTAAAATCATCGTGGAGAAGGGACGGATCTTGGTAGGTTGGAGCTCTGCTAAGGTTCAGGTTCTGGAGGAACGACCTATGCGCTGTTTTAGGTGCCTATCGTTGGGTCATACTAGGCCTCGGTGTCCTTCAACAGTTGTGCGGGAACATCTTTGTTTCCGATGCGGCAGTGAGGGCCACAAGTTTAAAACATGTCAAGCCACACCACGTTGCATGGTATGTTTCGACGCGAAAAAGCCGGCAGAACACGTTTTGGGTAGTGCTGATTGTCACCCACCGCCTGTTAAAGGAACGGAGGCTCTAAACATTGAGGCCTACGTCAGACGTCGAGGCTGTGAGGGCCAGGAGGATATTGCCATGTCATAATGGACAGACAACGAGCAAATTTTCTACAGACGAATGCCAACCACTGTGCTGGAGCGCAGGACTTATTACTGCAATCCATGGCAGAGTGGTGCGTCGACATTGCTGTTGTTTGTGAACCATATGTAGTACCGGATAGTGCTAGTTGGCTTGGTGACTTAAATGGCTCCGTCGCTATTATATCTGGAAATATTACCGGTCGCGCACTCGCACTTGTAGAAAGGGGTTCTGGATATATTGTGGCAGAGTGGGGAGAGTATATTATAATTGGCGTATACTTCTCTCCTAACCGTAGCCTGGCGGAATTAGAAATTTTTCTTGACTCCGTCAGAGCTGCCGTTTGCCGTCAGACATCGAGAAAAATCTTGGTCCTTGGCGACTTTAATGCCAAGTCCCGGGCTTGGGGAAACGTCACCTCCAACAGCAAGGGAGATGCGGTCCAGCTGTGGGCGCTACTTTCCGGATTGTCACTTCTCAACATAGGGACGGCGTTTACATGCGTACGGCATAATGGAGGGTCCGTGGTGGACCTTACGTTTGCCACCCCAGCTGTCGCACGTAATGTAACAAATTGGAGAGTAGAGACAGAAGTGGAGACCCTATCGGACCATCGTTACATTAGGTTCCAGGTCTCCACCCAGTCAGCATCAGCAACCCAGCCAGTTGGTCCATTTCGGAGATTTCCAAGATGGGCTCTTAGCCAGCTCAACGTGGAACTCGTAAAAGAAGCTTCCATTGTTGCGAAGTGGTGCTCTCAGGGGACCATAGAAGGTTCTGGCTCCAGCGTTAACGAAACAGCAGATCAGATGTGTGAAGCTATGACGGCGGTATGCAATGCGGCCATGCCAAGGGTCCGACGAGGCCTAGTCCGACGCCGAGTATACTGGTGGACGTCCGAAATTGCAGACCTGCGGACGTCATGTAACCGGGCCCGACGGGCATACGTAAGATGCAGGAGGAGAAATGGTTTAGACACTACTCTCCAGGACCAGTTAAAGAGTGTTTACAAGGAAAAGAAGAAGTCTTTACAGCTCGCCATTCGTCTAGCAAAATGCCAAGCGCGGGAAGAGTTATTAGCGAGTCTAAACAGGGATCCGTGGGGGCGCCCATATCTCGCTGCACGAAAAAAGTTGCGAGTCCGGAGTGCCCCGGTGACGGAGACCCTAACTAAAGCCTTCCTCTTACACATTGTTGCAGAGTTGTTCCCAGAGTCCTAGGATGGCTCCTCTCTCAGCGCACGAAGAAGAACTTGTGGTGCCTTTAATTACCGAAGAGGAAATGAATATGGCTCTTCGTAGGCTAAAGACCAAAAAGACGGCTCCAGGACCGGATGGCATTCCAGGGAAAGTCCTGAGCATCGCCCTGGAGTTCATAAGCAATAATCTTCGGGTATTGTTTGACCAGTGCCTTTCTACTGGGCAGTTCCCGAAGATCTGGAAAGAGGGAAGGTTATGTTTGTTGCGTAAGGAGGGTCGTCCTCTGGACTCACCTTCTGCATACCGACCTATAGTTCTGCTGAATGAGACGGGCAAGATCTTGGAGAAGATCATCGCTGTTCGTCTCACTCAGCACCTAGAGGAGGTAGGCCCGGGTCTGTCAGAAGCCCAGTTCGGGTTCAGAGCCGGTCGTTCCACCA
>JAEBDU010011492.1:0-10562 GCA_016802625.1 Heliconius numata
TATGCGAAATGACTTTTGAGAATGAGGCGGTTAAGAAAATATTAGAAGATCCAAAAGAAACGTTCGATGTTGTAATCGCTGAGTGGATGTTTAACGATATTTACTCCAGGTATTATTATGACTATATCCCTTTTATATCTAGGTAGGCAGTGGGAACCTAGACAATGATCCCTACTTCCGAGATACCGAGAGGAAATTGAACCCACATCTGTCGAGTTTATAAAATATCATTGATTTTATTACTTACAATAAAATCAATTGCACTCCTGTTTGCAAGGATTATACATGATAATATTGTCATCATTCAGAATTCTGAGGCCAGTCGTGGCGTAGGGGCGCAAAGTGTGACTGTAAACATGACTGGTAGTGGGTTCGATCCCCACTCGATAAAATGAAATATTTATATTTCCATTGCTTTGCTCTTGTAACGAGGTAAAGCGCGGCATTGAATACGCAGTGCCATAAGGATTCGGCGGAAAACGAAGAATGGATTACCTTAATGTCGAACGGAGAATATTAATACTAGATTCCCAGGTTTCCTTTGCCTTAACTGCTATGTGCAGGATACAGCGTGAAGCTAAAAAAATATAATTTGAATTAAGCATTGCAATATCCTTTTAATTATATAAAATATGAAGATAAAACTATAAATATCCTCATGTGAAAAAGCATGTTAAATTATGCTATTGTATTACAGTACTTTAGCATATCCTATATGCTTGACAGACCATGACTGCCGTGGTCTTTATTATCTAGCTTCCAATGTTTATCCTTATTATTTTACTTTGAGCACACACTGATTAAAAACTGTTCTGTTAATCAAGCAACCCTCCTAAAAATCCTCAATCATCATTCATCATCAGGTATAAATAGTTAACATATATTTGACGTCTCTATAAGTCCACTGCAAACTTATATAAATAGCGATGTTATGGATTACTAATGGATTACTAGTACAAAAATAAAATGCTAAATCCTTAACGGACATTTCTATCTAACCGCCCTGACCAGAACTGAGTATTAAACATTATTTTTCATAATTTTCAGTATAGGAGCAATATACAGGTGCCCATTTATTTGGTTATCTTCAGTGGAACCTCATTGGAGAATCCTAGAGCTAATAGATGAGCTACCAAACCCATCGTACAATCCGGATGCTATATCAGTCAATCACCCACCGTTAGGTTTCCTGCAACGATTGGAAGAACTGTCCTATCAAATTGGAGGGTTTTTCATAGGTTTATTGTAAGTGTTACATGAAATAGTTTGGGAGTTTTGTTTTTAATATGACGGTTACGAGTTTAAGTTGTAATTAGACGATAAATGCAAATAATATAAAAACTGTCGGAAATGGATAATAAAGCGACAAATCTCTCAGTTTGTTCCTAATTATAATAATAAAATAAGCTTGTTTCTCAACCGTGGCACTTTGGGGCAGCATGTGACTGGAAAAGCGGTGCCTGTAGGTCCGACCACAGTTTGGGAAGATATAATTCATATTTTACCGTTCAACACCCAAAACTCAATGTCTCGAATTCGGGTGGAATCCATTCTTAACACAAAATTCAGCCCGGGTTTGATACTAGCCATTTAAACGACATATTTTAACAAATCTCTCTTTAAACTACCTGATGTATAAACATTTCACATGAGATGCTTAACAGTCGCAAATTCCACTTCCTTTCCCTTTAACAAATTACAATAAATATTAATATTTTTCTTTTCTAGCTACATATCGAGTATAGATAATCAAAACTACGAAAAATATATAGTGCCAGTAATACGTAAGCGCGGCAACCCAGTGCCTACGTTTAAAGAGCTCCGGTACAATGCGTCTCTGATATTGGCGAACTCCCACGTGTCTATAGGCAGAGCGACGAGATTGCCTCCAAGTTATAAATCAATTGGAGGATACCACATAAGCTCAGAAACGAAACCTTTACCAGCGGTATTTTATTCCATTCTTTTTTTTTAGCTTCAGCTGTACACCCCTATAGCAGGAAACATGGGAAACTTGTGTTAAGACATTCCATTCCTATTAAGTCTCCCCACTCATCGCATCACAGTGCATGGGGATCGGTCGTTCCTCATGCTGCGCTACGACAGATCTTTTTATTTGTTATTGTTAAGAAGCCGTCGTGCTGCCAGGATAGCACCGGATCCAGTATAGATGACTGCAAATGAAATCCATATTGGATTCGATTTCCACTTGAAGGAATTTATAATTAAATTGTTTTCATTATCCTGCTCCGGTAGAACAAGTCACTAAATAAATCAGCTTTATGTTGTATCCCGCACACAGCAGGGTAGACAGAGGAAACATAGTATTAAAGCACTCCGTTCCCCACTTTCTGCTGAATTCTAGAGACATTGCGTGTTCAATAGCAGACGCCGCACTTTGCTTCGACACCAGGGCGAAGAAATGGAAATGTAAACGTAAATAAATATTTCACTTCCTCGAGTGGGGATCGAACCTACAATCGTCACGTTACTAATTGTTTTCATCTATTCAATCTGCTTAGAGAAGTTTGTTGTCACTATTTTCCTTCAATTTGAACTAACTAACTAACTAGTAAACTAACTAGTGTAGGCTTAATCAGTACTAGACAGTCCGAATAGATCATAATTAAAGTAGACCCGATGTAGAGGCATTTTCTTTGGAAGATTTATATAACATAAGTAATATTAAAATATTCTTTAACAGGATTTAAAGAAATTAATGGACGATGCAAAACATGGAGTCATTTACTTTAGTATGGGATCAAATTTAAAAAGTAAAATGTTACCGAATGAATTGAAGCAAAGTTTATTGAAAATGTTTGGAAGTTTAAAACAGACAGTGTTATGGAAATTTGAAGATCCCCTCCCCAACAGGCCGAGTAATGTTCATATATTGCAGTGGGCGCCTCAACAAAGTATTCTAGGTTAGTAATCCAAGTAAAAAAAATAGGTTAAGTGCTAGTTGGATTCGACCACCGAGGTTCCCATACAAATTTTAAATTTGTGGGCATATTCACTCATTTTGTATGAAATTAACAACAAATATAGCTTGTAATAATTTTTAATGAAATATCCATAAATTTTCACTTTTAAGTTTTTTCTTTTATTGCTATTTTTAGTTTTTACTTTAAGAAAAAAAATGATAACTGTGTTCTGAGACAAATGGTCTTGATAGACGGATACATGGATAACAAAGTTATCCTATAAGAGTTCCGTTTTCTTATCATTATTTCATTTCACATTTCAGCACATCCAAACTGCCGTCTATTCATAACTCACGGTGGTCTCCTGTCAACCACTGAAACTATTCACTTTGGGAAGCCTGTAATTGTCATCCCAGTATTTGCGGATCAGTTCGGTAACGCTGATAGGGCTGTCAGTAAAGGATTTGCTAAGAGGATAGAGCTCTCGTACACTATGGCTGGTGATATTAAGGTGGCTATTGATGAAATGTTTAGAGATCCTATGTAAGTGGTTTTTATTTTTGAAATGGAAAAGGTAATAATTTTTTAACAAAAAATTAAGCCTAAAAAAATACTTAACTCAGTTCAAAGCTATGGTTCAAGTTTTGGCCCTGTAAAATATCTGTAGTTTTTCGTTGTATACATTTATTAGATATTGAGGCACAGAATCCTTTTGCATATTACTAATTTAATATAATTCGCCGGAATTCGTAACAATGCGTGTGGAGTGGTGATATTCTACGCCTAACTCGTTCCCTCGATCGAAATCAAACCCACTACCATCGCGTTTACAGGCAGACGATGCCCCATCCCACTATAACAGGAAAGTTTGGTGCTTTGGTGAATTTTAATTTATATTCTTTTCACAGATATGCAACAAGAGCCAAAGAACTGTCATTAATATACCACGATAGACCAATTACACCTGGAAAAGAACTTGTGCATTGGGTTGAACATGTCATTAAAACTAAAGGAGCCCCACATCTTCGATCACCAGCTTTAGATATGCCTTTCTATCAAAAATACTACCTCGATCTTTTAGCTGTTATAATTGTTATATTATATTTAATAATTAAAATTATCAAAATAGCCTTATGTAAGATTTTTGGAAAAAAACAAGCAAAAGTATTAGATCGTAAGAAGAAGAATTAGAGACTTAATTTTATATTACTGTTTTAAGTAATTTTAAGTTGCTCTGGCATTAATAAAAAAAATAAATGATAATGTAAGATTCTTAAATATATTTTGTTATAATTTTATATGAAGTTTTATTATAGTGAAATAAAATACAATAAAAACCAAATAAATATTTGCGTTTATATTTTCATTTCTTCGCTCTGGTGTCAAGGCAAAGCGCGGTGTTGATTTCTGCCATTCAACACGCAATGCCCCCGGAATTCAGCAGAAAGTGGGGAACGGAGTGTCTTAACACTAGGTACCCTTTGCCTATCCTGCTGTGTGCGGGATATAGCGTGAAGCTGAAGCTGAATTTGATATTAAATCCTATATCTTATAAAACAAAGTCGCTTTTCGTGTCTGTCTGTTGTTTCTAACTCTTCTTCTTCTAAACCACCCAACAGATTTTTATGCGGTTTTCACCATTAGGTCGAGTATTTTTCGTAGAAGGTTTATATATAGTTTATTATTTGTACATTCTTATGTAAATTAACATAAATACGATAAATATGTATAAAGTCCTACCCGTTGAGACACTTTCGCGCATGCGCTGCTTTAATGGTAAGTACTACATGAAAAAAATGTACTGGAGTATTGTTCCTCTTAATGAGATCTACAAAAAAGTCCGCGAGAGCATATTCGTATCTTTTAAGAATAACGTGTAGTGATCATTTTTCTGTCTAAAAATAATAATTTCAATATATTTATTATTGTGAGTCATATTTTTCCATAATGGTATTAATCCTTATCCTTTAAAATACTTTATTAAATTTCTACGTTAAACGAAGATAAAATTTCCTATTAACACTATTTCGAAATTGCGAATAGTTTTAGAGAAAAACGCATTTAATTGTTGACACATCACGCCGTTGACTCATCAGCTGTGACGACTCAAGTTTTACTTACCCCTTACTCTCAGCATATAAATAAGTATATTAGTTACGTTGGCCATTTAATGTAGACCAACACTGTCTTTTACTGTTTTTCATCTTAATCAGTACTTTAGAAGTTGTTACAATATCAAAAAATACCGCGCCCCGCGACGTTTTGCTTATACAAGCGCGTCCGCCGCGCCGCCTGCCTTATACGCATCGGTGGTTCAGTGGTAGAATGCTCGCCTGCCACGCGGGCGGCCCGGGTTCGATTCCCGGCCGATGCATTCTATTTAATTTTCCTCACAGGCAGCCACGTAGTGCTTGCTTTTCATCAGGGACAGAATACCCTCTTCAGCATTAACCACAAGCTCGAAAAAAAAACCCGCCTGCCTTTATAGCAATGAAGATTTAGATGCGTTTGCACGTATTGGATAATTGGAGTTGAATGTATGTATTATTTCAGCGCGATATATTTGGTTTCATATTTTTTGTAGTAGTTATTAGTAGGTAGGTTTTTGTTTATAATTTATCCCGTTTAAAAATAGTCATTTAACTATATTTTAATAAGTACTTGAAAAGATTAGTAGCACAGATTTAAAATTACGGTACCTACTAAAAAATCCTTGCTGTGTAAAACAATTGGAAAATCCTTATTGAAACTACGAAAATGCGGATTGCATTAGGGTTTAATTAATTTTCACATTATCTTAAGTGCTTTGCAAACATACATTATATGAATAATCTAGTAGTAAAAGCGGGCGAAGCCGCAAGAGGGTCGCTAGTTAAATATAAATCACTAAATTTAGTTTTTATCAGTAAACTATGAAACTAACAAATGATAAGACCATACATATATTACATAAGTGTATTAGATAATAAAATGATAAGGGTATAGTTGTAACCGATAATGAATGTCATGTCTGATTTAGGTGGCAATAGAATTATATTTTTTTAGTTTAAAACTTTTCCCCGCATATAGAAACCTAGTGACCTGTGGCGTAACTTAACGTCGCACCATGTCTTATGAAAGCTGTAAAGGCGATTGCGTCACCATAGGTCGAGGCCAGAGGTGACGCAGGGGCACAAAGTATGTGAAAGAGACCGGTTGTGGGTTTGATCCCCACTCGAGGAGATAAAATATTTATCCAAATTTATATTTTCATTTCTTCGCTCTGATATCGAGGCAGAGCGCGGCGTTGAGTTCTGCCACTCGACACGCAATGCCTCAAGAATTTGGCAGAAAGTGGGGAACGGAGTGTTACGCTAGGTTCTCTCTACCTACCCTGCTGTGTGCGGGATACAGCGTGAAGCTGAAAAAAAAACATAACAACGTGGACAGAAGAAATCTGAAAAACGTAGAGTTCAGCCGGCGTTCATCGATTTATAAGATGTTATCAGATCAAAAAGAAATAAAAAAAAAACATAGTAACTAAATAAATGTAATAAAAACATTAAAACATTAAAGTAAAATTAATTTAATTATTTTCATTGAAAATGTATAGAAATACATAATGTGAATACAATACTCATTTGTATTCTTTTATAAAGAAACAAGTTATATTGCCTATATACATTTTAGGTCAATATATAAGAAAATATACATAATTATTATGTCCTATATTATTCCCAAGATAGCGAATAAGTCATTGCTTTACTAAATTAGCGAGTTTTTTGGCTTTGATCTCATACAAATCGAAGATAAGTCTGATTCGTCACCTTTCATTCGTCTTAAACAAGAAAACACAAAAATGACGTGTTGCTTAAAACAAATTGCTATTTACTTCAGGAATTATCACGACAATTTCTTCTTACCTTTCTTTATATTCACTCTAAACGAATTCAACAAATATTTCGTAATTGCTATAATAAATACTATGGCTAAAATTACAATACATATTAAATCTAAATATATCTTCCTGTACCAGCTGACGTGCAAAGCTGATGATCTCAAATGTGAAGCTCCTTTAGTCTTGACAACGTGTTCTACCCAATGCACTAACTCCTTTCCAGGGGGTACTATTCTGTCGTTGAATGCCTTAGATAATTCTTTTGCGCGTTCTCGATAGCTGAAATATAAATCGATTTTATGTCAAGGTACATATAAAATTTGTTATAGCTTGAAAGTTTGTGTGCGAGGACTTTAAAACGTAAAATGGATAAGTCTTCCTTTCATGTTTCTGAAGGTATTTCGAGAAATTTTCTCACAGTACCCCTTTACACTTCCTAGGCTAGATTCCCTCAAGTACCAAGCTTTATGCTAAAATTAATTTAATCTAATGCTATTTTATATATTTTTTTACTATCTCTTAACGAATATGTACCTATATATTGTTTATCAGTTGTATTATCGCTGTATTATCTCAGATTTTGTTTATTCATGATCAAAAATTTGTTTCCGTGTTGTAGAATTATCTAAAGATAATGTTATCACTAGGAAAGAGAGTGATATGCCAAAAACCTATGCGAAAAGATAAACTTCCACACATCATCTACATTATTAGGTAAACCTATAGCCGATATCGTATCTATAGCTTATAGTTACAATGACAGATTTTTCCATTTTTGCTCTGCTTAGAATTTTTTTAGCTTTACGCTGAATCTTCCATGAAGCACTGTAAACAGAGGGAGGGAACCTAGTGTGACCACTAGGTTCCCTCTTATTCCGCCCTGCGTGTTGATTCGCGGAAGTTAAATCCACAGTTTATCTTGTTACCAGCGCGATAAAATCAAAATATTTTTTCACCCGAATGGAAATCGAATCCACAGCTTCTAATACTGTATAACATAATTCAATAAAGAAGAATACCGTCAGAGAGAGATATAAATCTACACCAGACGTTCAGGTCAAACATATAAGCGATAAAGTGGCGTCAGGATGATAATAAAATATTTTATAGAACTGTTAATATTTTACCTTGGATCCTCTAGCACTTCTCTTATAGCTTCCTTCAGCTCGTTTGGTGAATTATCATTGAAATCTATACGTTTCCCATAACCTTTGGCAACAACTCTATTTGTATTCATAAACTGATCAGCAAAAAATGGTATTCCTATAATGGGCAGTCCGACCCGAAGCGTCTCAAGGATTGAAAGTAGACCTCCATGTGTGATGAATAGTACACAGTTTGGATGAGCTGAAAAAATATAATATTTTGTAAATAATAGAATATATATTCAAATTATATATTAAAAGACAGCTTCACGCTGTATCCCGCAGACAGCAGGGTAGGCAGGGGGAACCTAGTGTTAAAACACACCGTTCCCCACTTTCCACCGAATGATTCATATTATATAAGGTACTTTATCTTGAGATTTTCATCAGTTTTTAAAGCGATTACAATAAAAAAAGATCGGTTTATCGTATGTATATGATAATATCGAATCAGACGGACATAATTTCGTACCTAAATTCTCGGCAATTAAATCATATCGAAAGATTTCTTTTCAAGGTTATATTTGTATTTAGATAACAATAAAATTTTTATCAAAATCGGCTTAGTACTATTTGAAATGTGGGTATCCATATACCTTAAAGCATATATTTTTTTAATAAATTTAAGAATATATACCCAATATGCTAGGCTGTGGTGCCCACGGCGATATGTGAACATTCTTCGGTACATTTGGTATAACTTGTTCCAGTTTCCAGATAACTGTCTGTTTTAGTCCACTGAATACTTGGAGCAGACCTATTTTGACCTTATCTGGAATGTCGACGCTCCTTAGGTTACTGCCCATACTGAAGTATATTACGCCATGCTTGGAATTGTCCATGATGTCTTGCAAATCCTATGTAAGAGAAAGTATAAAATTAAATAAAATCAGCTTCACGCTGTATCCCGCACACAACAGGGTAGGCAGAGGGAACATCGTGCACTTTCTGCAGAATTCTGGAGACATTACGTGTTGAGTGGCAGAACACAACGCCGCGCTTTGCCTTTACACCAGAACGAAGAAATTTTATACAAATATTTCACTTCCTCGAGTGGGGATCGAACCCACAACCTTCGCGTTACAGTCACACCCTTCTGCCGCTGCGCCACGACGGTGCTACCAACGGTGTAAAATTTTATTATACTCGTATTTGGTTTTACAGATTAATTTGACTTCCTACAAAAAAACAAACCAGTCATCGCGTCGAAATAACTCATTCCTGTTATTTAATGTATATATTATTATAGTTTTTATAATAATGTTATTATAATAGTGGTTTTTCTATAAAAAACATCTGTCTACAAAAGAATAATATCATTATTAAGCATATATGTAAAGTGTTTTGTTTTTTTTTTATAATATTTTTGTTCTATAATATATGCATTTTGTATAAAGTCTGTATATTAATTTTATTACTCGTACTTATTTAAATTTTAACTGATACCCTAAGTCCTGAGCACGGCCTCATCTAGATTTGGATGTACGGGGAACGCGTAACGTGACCATTCGTTGTTAGGCTCAAAAGGGGATATCGGTTAAATTTTCTATATTAATAATTTTTAACCATTGTATAAAAAAGTATCGTGCTTTTGGCCTTTACAAACGTATCTAGTTGTTTTTATGATGACTTTCGTTTTTTATAGGGCGGCTTTCTTCAGTCTTTACTCGGCTAACAGCAGAATTAATATATCGTGATTTCGTTTTTCTTCAAGGTATTTTTTTTTAATTAACGGGTAATTTCGACAAAGGGAACATTAAATATGAAGTTAGTCCGATCTCCGGAGTAATGATTATATAAAAAAATATTAAATTTTTCAGCTCTGGCTGACAAAGTTCCGCTATTAATTATACACAATGACTCGAAAATTGGACGGAAGCCGGCAATCAGAGTGTTTTAACAATATATTACCACAGCTTACCCAGCTACGAGGTAAAAAAAGCGTAAAACAGAGAAAAAAATTAAATACCTTAGGCAAAGGATCAACAGTATCTTTGATGTGATATCCACCAACGTGCTTGTAGTTCTGCGGCAAAGCAACACCATCACCAACGACGATATCAGAGTTGCCAAGCATCAGGGATCCGTTGTATTTAACGGTGTCGTAATCTGGTATGGGTAAGCCTCGTTTAGTAAGAGACGGACCATATGCACTTCTAAAATCTTCATTTTCCTTTGCAGTATTGGACCTAAAAATGTTATAAATTGTTTTAAATGTATTTTTTTTATTATTATCTTATTATAATATTTATGAGTGCCGTAGTGGCGCAGCGATACAGCGCCTGACTGTAAATGCGAAGGTCGTGGGTTGAATTCCCATTCGGGGGACTCTCCTTTCATCCCTGAAGTAACAAGACAAAGGGCAGCACCGTTACGTTTTATTTTCACTCAACATTCAATGTTTCAAAAAATATTTATATAAGTTATTTTTGGAAAGAATTTCGGCATAAGGAAGTAAATTATGTCATTTTATAAATAAATGTACCTACGGTATGCGTTAAATAACAATTTGATAGCCTCTGACACAGCAAGAAAGATAATGTGTAATTATTACAGCATTATATTTATCTTTTAAGATATAAACGATAAATTATATAAGTTATATAAAGTAAAATA
>JAEBDU010011494.1:0-62526 GCA_016802625.1 Heliconius numata
AAAAGCTTTTTCTAAAAATGTTTTTTTGCTTATAATTTATTTTTTACTTTTTAGTTACCGCTGGCTAGGTTTCTCACACTAGAGACATGTACCACGATTCCTCTTCTAGGGTTAGGAATGCTGTTGGCGACACTAGACCCTTCCCGATTACAGTGGGTTTCACCAGGGCTCGACTCTTAGTCCGTTCTTATTCAATGTAGTGCAGCCTCCATGGCTGATGATGTATGACGACGACATAGCACTCATTGACGAGAACCGACTGACGCTGGGGCGTAAAGTGAACCTCTGGAAGGGTACGCTTGAGAACGGCGGTCTTAAACTAAATGTGTCGAAGACCGAGTACATGGCCTGCGGGAGCCCGGACTCGAGCACGATCCTTATAGGCCCTGAGCCAGCCGTTAAGTCAGAAAAGTTTAGGTACCTTGGATCCGTTATGCACGAGTCTGGAGGCATCGATCACGACGTCCATGGCCGGATAAGTGCTGCCTGGGCCAAATGGCGGGAGGTCACTGGTGTGGTCTGTGACCGAAGAAAACCGCCAAGCTCAAGGGATTGATATACAAGAGCATCATATGACCGGTTCTTTTATACGGCAGCGAATGTTGGCCAGCACTATCTCGGTACACTCAGGAGCTTCACGTCACGGAAATGAAGATGCTGAGGTGGATGTGCGGCGTAACGCGGTCTGACCGCATACGCAACACATTCGTTCGAGGTAGTCTTGGGGTCCGTGATGTAGCGGATAAGCTACAAGAGCGCCGCCTGAGATGGTTTGGCCACGTTACGCGCTGGTCTAAGAACTATGTCGGATGCAAGTGCCTTGCTATATCAGTTCCTGGAGTGAGACCTCCTGGACGCCCAAGGAAGCGCTGGTTGGATGTCGTGATGCCGGATATGAGAGCCAATGGTCTAACCACCGAGGACGCAAAAGACCGCGCAAAGTGGAGTAGGTTGAGTAGGAAGGCAGACCCTGGCAATAGCTGGGATTAATGCCAGGAGGAAGAAGGTTTCTCACACTAGTTGTCATATTATTTTTCTAATTATTCTCGGCAAGCCCTTTCATTTGATACCCGTATTGCAGATGTGCATAAATAATAACTATTCCGCCATCTTAGATGTACCGCCATATTGGATTTAGAAAAACGTCACATTTTTCGAGTTACTCTCAACGAGCCCTTTCAATAGATATCCATATTGTAGAAGTAGACTAAAATTAACTATTCGGCTATCATGGATGGTCCGCCATATTGGATTTAGAATGACGTTAGATTATTTTTCGAGTTGCTCTCAATGAGCCCTTTCATTTAATATCCATATTGCAGAATTGCAAAAATAATAACTATTCGTTCATCTTGGATGGTCCCCCATATTGGATTTAGAATGACGTCACATTATTTCCCAAGTTGCTCTCAAGAAGCCCTTTCATTTGATACCCATATTATAGAAGTGCATTAAATATAACTATTCCGCCATCTTGGATGGTCCGCCTTATTAGATTTAGAATGACGTCACATCATTTTTCAAATTGCTCTTATGAAGCCCTTTCATTTGATACCCGTAATGTACAAGTGCATCAAAAATAACTATTCTGTTACTTTGGATGGTGCGCCATATTGGATTTAGAATGACGATACACTATTTTTCCAGTTACTCTCAACAAGCCCTTTCATTTGATACCCATATTATAGAAGTTCATGAAATATAACTATTCTGCCATCCTGGATGGTCCGCCATATTGTATTTAGAATGAAGTCACAAACCTTATCGTGAATTGTCATTCAAACCAAACGTGTATACAAAATTTCAGCTCAATCGTACGAACATACCTGTCATTAAGCACGCAATCATGAAAGCACAAAAAACTTGAATCGTGTCAATTCTATTGGATTTCAAGTGATGTCACATTATTTTTCTAATTGTTCTCGGCAAGATCTTTCATTTGATACCCATATTGCAGAAGTACATAAATAATAACTATTCCGCCATCTTAGATGTTCCGCCATATTGGACTTAGTATAACGTCACATTATTTTTAGAGTTACGGTCAACGACCCATTTCATTTAATATGTATATTGTAGAAGTAGACCAAATAGATACTCGGCTATCTTCAATATCCTCCTTATGGGATTTAGAGTGACATCACATTATTTTTCGAGTTGCTCTCAACGAGTCCTTTCATTTGATACCCATATTGTAGAAGTACATTAAAAATAACGATTCCGCCATCTTGCACGGTCCGCCATATTACATTTAGAATGACGTCACATATTTTATCGTGCATTGTCATCCAAAGTAAACGTGTATACAAAATTTCAGCTCAATCGGTTGAAGATATCTACTTCAAAATTGAGCTCTAAGATTTCACCCGAACCCACATACATACATTGCAAGTTAAATAAAAGCTTTTAAAAAGCAGGTTCATGTTTTTTTCCGTATAGCAAAGTTGGTTAAAGAAGTATTAGAACTGCGTTGTTCATATTTCGGCCAATTTTCAGGATATGGTATGTATAATATATCACACTAGGTTAGAGTGTGTTTGATGATAAATAGTATTAAGGGTGTAATTATGAATCCAAATATAATAAAAATTTTGAAGAAATAATAAAGAATAAATTAATCAGGTCTAATAGTAGCAATATTTTTTTAATAAAGACCAAACGTAGCTGTAAACAGGCAGTGCATAAGCAGTAATAAAACAAATGAATTGTTACTTATTTCCCATAGCCTACAGTCTACATCTAACCAAGCCATATCAAAACGAGTACTAACTAGACTGGTAAAAAATTGACTGATAAAAATCGTATGACAAAAAAGACCCACTGAAGGTTCTGTGCCAATTTCAGGATTGTAGTTGTAGGTCCACAGGAAAGACTCTGTAGATTTCGATTAAGCTATGAATCCAATATTCTTTTTTAGATACGAAACCCTAAAAGGCAGCGTCACTTTTAACCATAAACCAGGCAGAGAAAATTTTGGTCAAGACACTCCGTCACCCACTCTTCGTCAAATAGCAATACTCAACCCCGCTAGAACGTGAAAATTAAAATAATTAAAATGTAATAATTTTTTGATCGAAGCGAATCGAACCCACAACCACCGTATTTACAGACGCAGTCCCACTGGTCCACTAACGCCTTAATAAGCTAAGTAAAAACATTAATTTAATTAATTAAATCTTATATACGGGACGACTTAACGAAAGTAAAATCAATGTTCTCTTGGGTCTACTACCCATACATTTGTGAACACAATCGTCCATTTCTAAGGCGATCACTTTTTTTTATATCAGAGAGCAATCAACTTGATTAATTAATTTATAAAATTCTGTTAGTATTGAAAATGCTATTTTAATTTATTAACTGATAAGCAGCTTATGCAATTTGTACAATATCAATCACAAAATTGTATTGATACTAAAATATATCGAGATCACATGTTTTATATGCACCTAAATAATATAAATAAACGATGAATATCAACAAACCTAATAGGTTTGTAATAATTATATTAATCGTGGAATAATTATATGTATTTCTTTTTCATACTTTAGACCATTAAATTGGATGGTATGGATGTGTGATACATCCATAATATGTATAGCAGGGTAGGCAGAGGGAACCTAGTATACCCGTTCATCCTCCGTCAAGACATTGCACGTTGACTTGCGGAAAACAACGCTAGAGCAAAGAAATGATACCACCCAAAACCATTACGTTTACAGTCAGACGCTGATACTATGCTGTGATGGTGTCTACTTTATTTAAATTTTAGCTTCCTCTGTCCTGTACATAGTAGGGTAGGCAGAGGAAACCTGAAAACTTCCATCCATCCATCAGCCTTTCAACGTCCACTTCTGGACATAGGCCTCCCCTAATTCTCGCCACTCCGTCCTGTCCTGCGCCCTTTGAATCCAGCGGATTTCCGCTGTCTTCTTAAGGTCGTCGGTCCACCTGGTTGGAGGGCGGCCTGTGCTCCTTTTGCCGAGACGGGTTCGCCATTCGAGGACCTTTCTTCCCCATCGGTGGCCTGCCCATTGCCACTTCAGCTTGTAGACTTTGAAACTTAGTGCTAAGAAACTTCATTCTCCCTCGCTACCAGAGCGAGAATCGAACCTATAACCTGTAGCGTTTACAGTCACACGCTCGTGCTTCCGCACCATGTTTTGCCTCCATTCAATAAAATATAAGTATATTTATAAGTATACAATAAGAATAAGGATTACAAGAGTTACACCAGCATGCCCATGTACAAAAGTATATATGAGTATAACACTGCGTACGCCGGAAGCCGCTTACGGCGACTTAACAACATCGTATAAATTATTGCAGCTGATGCCGCGCGATTCTGAGATAATAAATCTACATGCATGATAAAATTGTTGCGATTCTTAAGATTCTTAGGAGTAAAAGATATATTTTAGCTATTACATACAGTCATACATAGCAGGATAGGCAAAAGGAAGATGGGAAGCTAGCATTAAGACTTTCGTCCTCCACTTAACAGCTAAATCTGGAGGCATTGCGTGTTGAGTAGCGGAACTCAACGTCTAGCTTTGCCTCGTTACCAGAGCGAGGAAATGAAAATATTGAACGTTTAATTTCCTCGAGCGAGAATCGAACCCTCAACTTGTCACATTTATAGTCTCACGCTTGCGTCTGCGTTAAGTTTATTTTTCTTGTAAATGTTATAAATGGAATCAGAATGTTTTTGAAAAATAGGCCAACCTGGTGAATTAAAACGAAATTCTTTATCCTCCGCGTAACTGAATAAATCTAAAAAGAAAAAAAAGTTAAATAATAATATAAAAATTACTCTATACAAAAAATCATCTCGCAGAAAGTTACTTTATTCACATTGAAAGAAATTTACTTGTAGCTCACTTTTTAAAATATCTCCCTTCGTTAAAAGCGTCATTAAGACACCGCTGTGATTTAAATTAATTTTTTAGCCGTAATACTACCCCCTACTGCCCCGAATAGCCGGACTTGAATAGACGAATGCAGTTTTAACTGCCCCCATCATATTTAACTCGCATTAATTTTATGCATTTTATATGTCACGCCAACTTGACATTTATGAATATCATATAAAAGAGTTTGCGCTTATATTTAATTTCATTTCAATTTTCATGTCGCTTTAGAAGCTCATTTTATAATTCAACGCCTAAAAATTGGATGACTTTACCTTTTTAATAAATTTGAATTAGTGACATTAATGTTTTGTTATATTCCTTCTTTATTCCTTGTTATTTTCTGTATTTAAATGATGTGAATTAAAATCACTCTTATTCTAAATTAATTTATTTATATCAAGTGAATGTGAATGAGAAGCGAGTCGTGGTGCAGAGGCACAAGCGTGTAGATGGATGTTGACGTTATTGTTTTTGGGTTCGATTCCCACTCGGGAAAATTAATCATTTAATATTTTCTTTTCCCTCGCTCTAGTAACGATTCGTTACTAACAAGGCACTCTATGCAAAAGTGAGAAACTAAGACCAATAAATGATCTATGCCTTTTTCTACTACCACAAGAAAATCTAAATATATTTTATTACTATTCCTTTCCTCAACGACAAACTAGTTTAAGATGCCTCAAGGAATCCTTCACATTTTACATGTAAACCGGCGGAATTATGGAATTATCGCAATTTTCCGCGCCGGCGCATCACAGCGTAGTGTAAACGCCGGCAGACACGTATTATTGCTAGATACTCGTGGATGCCTCTTAGCGTTCTTGGGAATTTCACTTGAACACTTATGCCTTTTATTTTAAATATACGCTTGTAAGACACATGGGCCTTTTGATTATAATTAATAGATTTTAAGTTGTCATAGTAAATCTTTCAACTTGTGAGACATTTTATATACTCGTATGTGTAGTGTAAATAATTCCTATAATACACAGTTAAATATACCTGAGGCCAGTCGTGAAGCAAGGGCACGAGCCTGTGTCTCCAAACACCACAAGCTGGTATTGTATTTATATTTTCATTTCTTCGCTCTGGTGTCGAGACAAAGTCCGGCGTTGAGTTCCACCACGTATCACGCAGTGCCCCCAGAATTCGGCGAAAATGGGAAATTGAAGTGTCTTAATACGAACGGAATGGCCGCTGTCTATCAATCAGTCATCAGTCATCTTGCTTGTATTTTTAGTATAATTTAAGTCTTAAGTTAACTTTGTCAAACTCATTATAAGAACCACAATCTACCTAATAGTGTCACAAGAGTAATAAGAACACGCGTTAACTCACTGACCATTTCCCCGAGCGGGCAAAAAGTGCACCGTACCGCGACCTCGATATACAAACAAACATCCGTTCTTGTTGCATGCAGCTATACTGAGACGTAAATAGGAAAAAATAGATTTTTATGTATTTAAATACATAAATTGAATTAGTTAAATTTAAGTCGATTTTATTTAATTTCGTAATTTTGTTTAAACAATAATAAACTTTCTAAATTCTCATATATAAATAATATCTTTGTCTAATAATTAAGTAAAACGTTATAAAAAACCAAATTATGTATATCTATAGAAATATAAGTAGCTTTAGGTTGGTATGTAGTAATGAAAGTTGAAAAAAAGGTAAAAAAAAATGAAAGTTAAAAGATAATAGATAATAGCTTTTAGAAAAACGTTCGTTTTTCCAAAACACTCATACAAGTACATGTTCGTAATGTAATTGATTTTGTTCTATAGGTACTTCAATTGTAAACTTCAATTTTCCGCTCTATACAATTTTCTGCTTTCGTATCTATTTGTTTATGGCACATGAAAAGGAATAGAGTGTCAAACATTAGAAACAAATCTCAACGTTTACATTTCATACTTGTGTTATATTTTACCTGTTTTTGAATCTGATTATTTCGAAACGTTGCTTTTACCTAAACAAAATTACACAAAAATACACTTGCAACTTGAAATTTCTTTGCTATATACCTATGTATAATTTTATTTAGAAAACCACAGCACAAACTACCTTAACCTTAATACTACCTCAGTATTGTACCATAGTTTGTTCAGATCTAAATAGCCACATAACTTTTAATAGCCACTCGCCCTGCATTTAATTTAGCCAGTTAAGCCTTACTTATAATGGCCGCAAAAGTTGTCTCTTTGACGCGAGTTGTCCGTATAACGTCAAGGCAGAAATTTCGCCTAAATTAAGGTAAAATGAAAGTTTGTTTACTGAATACCGAATATTGACCTCGGTTTTTATTATATTTTGTGATATAAAATATTTAAAGTATTTTTTTTATATTGTCTTTTGCAAATGTTTTCGACTGAATTCGGTTTTGATTTGCGAATTCTGTAATATTCCCGAAAATACATTCCCGTTAACCTAGCCGTTAGGAATTGTGTATTTTCAGGAATGTTTCATTTTAGGTAGGTGCAAAATATTATACCAATTCATGTGGTAGTTATCACGTGAATTCCAGCCAGACTGTCTGGCACATACATTTTATATAACTTTATATACTATAGGTAGCGAGACCTCGAGTTAATTCTTATATAATAAAAAAATATTATAATTTAGAAAAGAATATATTTTTAAAAACCAAAAGAAAATAGTTTATTAACTTTGATTAAGAAACATATTTAGAATCAACTTAATTTTATGTTCGGTGAAGTTTAATAAACTAAAGCTTTTTATTTAAAAATCTGATAAGGTCATCCTTTTTGCCTGGAGCGTTGTATGTAAATTTGAAAAACAAGTCGGTAGTTTAAGAGTTAGGTAATGTTAATAAATAATTAAGAATAAAATGCAAAAAACGTTTTTACATACTTTTAAAATAAAACGAAAAATTTTAGTACTAAGGAGTAACTATTATATATTAACATACAAATATCACTGGCTAATTATTTTTTATATTAATAAATGAAAGCTTATTAATTATTACTAAATAATAATTAATTATAATCAACCAAGCTACGGCAATCAGTCGGAAATATGTCAGTGAGCCTCCGGTGACCGCTACACGAGTACGTATGGAGTAAAGTCAATCAATGAGTAGCCATAACTGAAACGCTGGTTACAAGTAAAAACAGTCAGTAATGATGACTATTAATTTATAAGCGGAGAGCGATTAAACTAAAATTGTATAAATCACTTTGCAATTGCACTAAAGAAGAATCAGTGAAACATATACATATAAATGGGTGTTTCTCAGATTAAAATTGGAAACTACAATAAATTAAATGAAGATAAGAAACTGTCATATCGTCTGTAATTATATTGAAGCTGTAGTAATGTAGCGGCACAGCATGTGATTGTAATTGCGACCGGTACTTGTTCGATTCCCATTCGGGGTAATTATTTTCATTTCTTCGCTCTGGTAACAAGACAAAAATGACGTGAGTGCTTAACATTAGGTGCTGGGATGAAGTTATTTATTTCATTTAAGTACTTATTAACAACTCCGAATGATAATATAAATAAATACATTTATTAACAAACTTAAATATATGAATAATAACATACTTATATTTAGACATCTGTAAAGAGTTTATTACTCTTTTCAGGCCTACAAATGAAGTTCACTTTATTTACCTATTGAAATAACTATAGGTACTTTAAAATTTACTCGCTCTCTCTTCCAACTCAGGCTAATGGCCTATAGAAAATACGTAACAACCTCACAGTGTCGGTCAAGGGGCCAGAGGACAGTTAGCATGCTTACGATACGAGCAAGCTCCATGGTGTTAAATGGACTATATACTTGCATTTATCGCGTACAATTTGTTGAGTAATCGACAAGGCATCAGGTGAAAGGTGGAAAGTTGCAGTAAATTAGATTTTCACAGTAATTAGAAAATTTTACTATTAATTGGAAATATCTCTATTTTACTATATATATTTTGGGAACCTGCTTCTCTGTTTAGCCTAAATATCCCATTAAATTATTAGAATATCTACAAAATAGATTTGTGCAGGTTATACACGCCCGTCTCTTCGTTCATAAGTACAACTCTCAGCTGTTAATCCAAGTTCCCTATGAAAGTTATTAAAAAAATAGTTTGTGAACTCACTAATACAACTGAATTTCGCAAAGACGTGAAAAATCCGCAAAAATCACCTCATCTACAATTTTAAAACGTAAATTTTGGGGCTTACGGCTGAAGAGAACAATAGCTGAACTCTGCTAGCTAACCAAAACATAAGTGTAAGGTAGAGTACTCGCATCCCCTATCTCGCGAGCTAAGAATCGCGCCTCGGAGGACCTTTGACAAAGTAATGACGGCGTAGACAAAGAGACCTCCCTACGCCCTGCAGGCATGAGGTAAGAGGGTATCTATACGGTGCAGTGTTTGAGGTACAAGAGTTTTTTTTCTATAAGTATTAGGGGTCATGCCCATGCAACTAAAATCGTTGATTGTATGTTTTTGAAGAGATTTCTTTATTATTGTTTAGGAAGTGGAATGCTTTTACTTTTTTCTTGGTCTCGTTTATTGAATTCATTGGTAGAGGCCATAACGTCTTCATGCATTATTGGTTATTTAATGGTAAAAGCTTAGAGTAATATTTCTTCATCGACTTTGTTTATTAATAAGACTAAAAGAGCGATATAATATTCCACCGAGTGTTCTTTGAACCAATGCATCCAGTTAGATACTCTCTTGTCAACTTCAATCAATAAATGTTCCTATTGGTGACATATAGTTGGTCACCCTAAGCCTCACCACCCACCATTACAGATCGTACGTTTTGATTCACCCACACCACCCCCTACAAGTTCTCATGGTTACCCTACCCAATGTGTAGTGGATCCACTATTTTTTCACTTTAATACTTTTGTTGAAAAGGTAATTTTATACTATTTTTGTATACTTCATTTTACCTACACTTAGAAATAACGTTCTGGGAATTTTTAAAAGGATCTCCGCAAATAACACTACAAAAATTTACAGGCTGTAATGAAAACGATAAAAAGATTAACGAAAATCCCCTTTTCTTTTCTAATGTAGAAACCAAAAAATATATTAATTAGCCTTATTCAAGCATTTCTATTATAAGTCACGATAAACAAAGCCTTTTCACCCTTGCGTGAAACAAAGAGGGATAGGGTGAACTTTCAGCGTCCCATTCTTCTATAGATTCAAAAAAAAATCTTCAAAAACATAAAACTTGATGTGTAAATGACGCTTATCTCCCGCGCGTGCCATCAACTAATTTCACAAGGTTTTAGAGCTTACACCCAAGTACTGTGCCTTTAGTATCAACAAATAGTCTTTATCGCTATTGAAATAAGGTATATATTGCAATTTCCTTCCTGTCTATTGACGAAACATATGAGGGGAACAGATAAGATGCTTAATCACCCGGCACCCTGTCTGCTCCAAAAGTATTTTGCTTTGTAAAGTGGCTGGGAAGTATGTACAGACGAAATTCCAAACAGCAAATTCTATCTCTATATCCATATTTATAGTAAAATATACAGGATTTAATAAGCCAACTTTATGTAAATTTTAGATGAGAATCACTTTAAATGGATTTATTACTTCAAGACCTGTTCAGAACGGTTTTGACTAGAACTGGCAACTGCAGGGAATAATGTATGTTCAAATCTAACGTTTTTTAAATATTGAGCAGGCAGAAGTAACCTAGGGTTTCTTACTAGAGGGAAACGAAACGAATACAATTTAATACACTTATTAAACCCTTAACATAGGTTAAGAAAATACGTTTTACTAATGAGAGATGAAAATGGAAGGATAGGTCACTATATTCGTATTACTTGATGTTTTTCGCCATAAGTGTTAAAATTTTTTTATTGGAAAAGGCTGAAATTTTAATTTGTGTTGTATAATATGATAATGTTATTAAAAGACTAAAGTAATTCAGATTAATAGATAAATAATTGTGTAGTTCTAGCGGGCGAAGCCGCGAACCGGTTGCTAGCTATTAATAAAGAGGCAAACATAAAATGAGTCATTTGATGATAATTACTTACTCAACAAGAATTATTGATCTGCCATATCAATAAGCGTGTAACACACGGACGACACTTCCAGCTCTCAAAGGTAATAACAGTGTATAAGATCGAAGAACCGTTCATAAAACGTGCTCTGGACTCGTGCTTTTTTTGTATACAAGTCCGACATGCTTGGGATTGATTAAATTTTCTCGCTCTAGAAAAAAAAATAATAGTTAAGTTAAAAATTTGTATAGGTTGACAGTTAGTTAATATGTTTTAAATATTTATAAACATTTTAAATTAGACTTAACCTATGCTATAAAAAAAAGTCTTCTGAAAAAAATATAAAACTCTTCTACTGAGTAATGACTGAAAGCGTACAGCCGAAATTACCCGGCGTAAAATGCTGAAATTTGGTGTGTAGGTTCCTAGGGGACTGTTGGGTAGCAGTATGAGAGGATTATCCGAAATTCCTAAGGGAACCTGAAAACACGGGATTTAAGTCGAAAACGGAAATGATGACTGCAGCTCGTTTTATAATTAACATGAATTTTGTATCGTAGGTATGTCGTGATACAGTGTATAAAAAAATATGCCTCATAATTTGAAACTTTGCAAGTAGTATCAATTTGATTTTGAACCACCAAACTGGGTGCGGTAAAGTTAATGTGTAACAGAATTAATATATTATTTTCAGCTTCAGTCTGTAAACGACTTATGATATCAAGGCAAAAGCACGGCGTTAAGTTCCGCCACTCAACATTTAATTCCTCCAGAATTCAGTGAAAAGTGGAGAGTGGAGTGTCTTACACTAGGCTCCCACTGCCTACCCTGCTTCATGCGCGTGAAACTAAAAAAAAAAAAAACAATTTAATTTAAAGTTTAGAAAGAAAATTGCAGCTAACCGAAGCGAGACGATTAAATGTGGCAACTCCCTAAGAGCTCCGTCAATCTCTTCTACTTAGCGGCGCAGTGTGCAATGGAACGCGTTTTTTCACTTGCCAGCCTTGATTAAGAGCCGTTATGGTTAATTATGAAATAAGCTACTACGGCCGTTGACACTACCGGTTAAAAATACTATTTCTATGCGTGAAAGACTGAAATATGTTAGTCTACGGTATTTAAGACATCATCATCATCGCGATGGTAATGGGTTTGATCTCTGTTTGGGGGAATTATTCCATTGAAATTGTCATAATTTCCATGCTTAGGCAATACAAAGTTCGATATGACGTTGGCTTCTCAACGTGTATTAGAAACGCTAGTATAGTTTACTTAAAGAGATGAAATAAAATGGTTAACTATTAGTTAGTAATTAGCAAATCAATTAGCAATTAACGTTATTAATAAAAACCGCATACATTATATATGAACGTGACTTTGCAGAACGTAAAATTCTATAGATATCTTAAGAGAGCCACAAACAATACCGTTAGCTTCGAAGTATTTAAGTTTTTATTATCGCATGGACGAATATAGGTATCTCGGTATGTTAAGAGAAAAACATTTTTTATAGGTGGATCAGCTATAAAAACTACAGTTCTACAACACTATTAAAAATGTAAATAATTGTTATGTTGTATGTATGTAAACTTTAATGCAAAAACTACTAAACAAATTTTAATAAGACTTTAAAATAATAAAGCTCGTATATTAGGATCATAATAGTATTATTTATAACGATATTATATAAATTGTCTAAAGAGTAACAATAAGTAAATCGATATATGCTAACTGTTAAGTAGTTACTCTTACTCCAATTGTAAAAAAATAATAAATAAATACTAAAACTATTATTTCTCAATATTTTCATTTCTGACACCAAGGCAAAAAGCCCGGCATTGAGTTCCCCCACTCAACACGCAAAACTAGAACTGAAAAGTGTAGAAAGGTCTTAACACTAGTTTCCCTCTGACTACCCTGCTCTAAGCGGGATACAGCGTGAATCTGTTAAAAAAACTATACTACAACAACTCTGAAAACTCTATATTTCATCTCGAGCAAAGATTAACACTTCAGAAACCATATTTTTGACTAGCTTGAAAATAAACTTGACTTCTTAACGCTTGCGGTTGGCAGATGCTTGGACAAATGGCACGTCGCCGCCAGCTCGCCGCGGACCGTGATGTATGGAGTTTACTTTTTACTTGTACTGTGTACTCATTTACACTGACGTTTAAGTTGTCATAAACTCTAGTTCAGCAAAGTTGGCAGTTATTTATATAAGTTTTGAACTTTAAGTTTCTAACTCTACTAGAACTCTAAATTAATAGTTGTTAACCTAACTCGTACTTTTAATATTTTATAAACTCAAATACGCATTTTCACATAGAAGTAATTAAGAATGAAATTTCTATTATCTTTATGTTTTACTTCAGGCTGTATCGAGAGGTAACCTAATCGTTAGACACTCTCTCCATTCTTCATTTTCCCTTGATGTTTCGAGACATTGCGTTGACAGTTGTTTTGATTTGTTTGTGAATCAAATTTGATGCATAAAAGTATGAATTTGGAGTTCAAAATTCAGATTTACTCCTTAATTAAAAATTTGATGCTGTCGTGTCATACGATGTAGAGAAGGAACGTGATGGGTTGCATTCAATTAAGTTTTTTTTTCTATTTATCATATAGAACCTTCTCCCGTCTGATGATTACGAACGCGCCGTTAATTTTGTCCATATATGACATTATAATTTTTTTTAATAAAAAAAACACAAATTCTTTAAATATCGATAAATCTATATAACTATTTAATATCTGCTATAAATAAAAAAAACTTAATAGTCATAAAAACGCAATTATCAAATCCTAAAAACACTTAAAGCAAATTGAACAATTAGAAGCTTATAAAATTAAAAATTAATTACTCCACTTATTTGTTTCAAGAGATAAAAGGTCAACGTTCGAAGAATATCTTAATCATACCATTGTCTGTTTGTATTTCCGTAAACGAATAACGAATATTAATATGTTTTATATTAAAACTACTATTAATAATACCAGTTTTTCCCGTTCCCGTCGGAACTTCGAGAAATCCTCTTTTAGTTTTCCCCTACACTCCCTAATCTCCCTACAAGCCTTTTGACCTTTTTGAGTCCAGCAGTTACGTCTATGGTTTTTTCTTTTATACAATCAGGCCCGTATTTATAAACCACTTTCAAGTATGATCTTATATATCTTGAGGTAAATTATATATCTATGAATGAAAACGGTATCTCAAGATCAATCTTAGACTTGAGAGCGGTTTATAATTAACGCCTAAATAACGAAAGAATTATATCTCAGTATATAGTAAATAAAAATGTAGTCGATTATTCGATGTTATCACTATAATATTATAAAGTTCTTCTCGTAACTAACGGTATATACGGGTATGGTGAATCATTGTAATAGAACCATGAGTATCACATTTTGTATTATTATAGTAGGCACATTGTAATAAGTATAAGAAGTAACAGATATTTTTAGCTATAATATTTGTATAAGTTATATAAAAAAAAAATATATACATAACTAGTAACTACAAAATTAAAATTCTTCGATTCTTGAATTTTAACCGGATCCCATAATTAATGCATATTTAAGACTTCTGTGATTTTCTCATGGATAGTAATATCAGAAATGGACCAAATTAAAATGGGACCACATGAGAAACACTAGCTTTCAAATAAAAAAAGAATCATCAAAATCGGTTCACTCAGTCAAAAGTTCTGAGGTAGCAAACTAAGATTAATTATAAACAATTTACAATTTTCAATGTATGGATGTCTTAATATATGTATATATATGTCTGTAATTTGTAGGTAGGTCGTAATGGATCGCGACCTAAGCCTTAGGTAACGTTGATAGATATTTACGCACGGACATATGAACATGAGATGAATTATCTTTATTAACGTATTGCAATCTCAATTATTTCGACTCCTACATTATTTTATTATGAAAATTTAATATAAATGTAAATGTAATATACAATGTATTAAAGCACCGGTAGCGGAGTCAATATTTTGCATACATGCACATACTTCGCTCAGTCTGAACCCAACACCCATTAATAGTGCAGCTTAATGAAAATACCGAATTCGTAATGCAATTTTTTGTATAAACGGATTATAATATGTAAAACATTATAAATTGTACACACGATTGTCATAATATGTTGACCTCTTGTCAATTTGGTCACATTTGTGACCTCTCCTCCATTATTCATATATTTATACAATATTACTAATACATTAACGGAAGGAATTAATGGCATTAATGGAAAATAGTGGGTTCGATTCCTGTTCATTTTCTCCGGCTCTCTCATAAAGTCCGGTTTTGAGTTTCCACTTAGTACGCAATGTCTCGAGTAAAAAAAAACCCTAATACAAATACTATACCAAAAATTTTAATTTTAAAACTGGAAAAATTAATCAACCGTAGGCGTGTCTAAACGCATTACAATTAGAAAGATTAGCACGTTTGTCTCACTTTCCTCTGCCTCATTTAAAAGGAACAGTAAAAGTTTTTTAGGTAAATAATACGCATTTTTATTTGTCTATATTAATATATATTTTAATATATAGTTATATCTAAGTAAATATCTGTACATATAACACAGTACTTAATATTCAAATATATCGACAAAATAATTGAAGTCGTAGGTATCCTACGACGTAATAGTTCATCTCCGAAGAAATGACACGTAATGCAAGGTAACCGCAAAGGGTGGGAATTATACGGAAATGAGTCGATATTTCTTCTTACTTTCCTTTTATGCTGGAGTGTAATAAGAAGGTGTTTTTGGTGGTTTATATTTATTAGTTACTTGTGAAGTTAAAATATATTTTAAGACTCTTTCTAAGGAGTTACGCTGTTTACGTTTAGTTTTCATTAATTTGAAGTTAATATCTCCTAGAGTAGAGTTTTCTAAAACAAAGCCTACTCTTTTCTTATTTCTTTTCTTTCAAAATATTGGGACTTGTGTTTCTTTATAGTCGCATCACAAAATATTTCTTTAGAGATAATATCTATCTATAAACCGCAAACAAAAATATCAGCCAATTCAATAAAATAATAATTTTATACCAATTTTATAAAACAACACGCGGCGTTTAATTCTGCCACTCACCCTGCAGCATTTATTGGTTTTTCCAGGTTTGGCCTTTCCTGCTATTCCGAAAAAAGGCATAAAGCCTTACGTTATAACATACAAAAAGGAAAAACAAAAATTTAACTCATCCCATATACTTACAACCTTATAGCAAACCTAGAAATATTTATGTAACGCAATATGGCGAGGTTTTCGCGCCTGGTTACACGATAGATCATCTCCGCTGTAATGAGATGTAACCGCGAAGCAGGGGAATGACGCGGAAATGATTCTACATTCGTGTCTTCCTTGTACTGAGAGCTAGGATACTGAAGTAAGTAGCTTGTAGTTTAATTTTTTTTGTATAGCTTGATAGGTAGAAAAAACATAGTGCTAGGACACTCGCATATATGCTGTCTTGAGGCATTGGCCCTGTTGGCCAGTGGCGTAGCTAGGGGGGTGCGAGCGGTGCGGTCGCACCGGGCATCAACAGGAAAAGGGCATCAAAGTCGACGATTAGTGTGGTTTTTCTTTGTTTTTTAGACTTTATACCATTTTAAAGGGCATCAAGTCCTTTAAGCTGCACCGGGCATCAAAAGGAAAGGGGCATCAAAGTCGACGATCACTTTGTTTTTTTTAGAACTTAATTTTTTTTTTTTTTTAGAACTTAACGTCGATGATTACGTTTTTTTTTTTTTTACAAGTCAACATTGACGATCACTTTGTTTTTTTTAGAACTCATCAACAGGAAAGGGGCATCAAGTCCCCCGAGCCGCACCGGGCAGCAAATACCCTAGCTACGCCACTACTGTTGGCATTGTTATAAATTCGATCGCCACTCAGGGAAATAGTTATTATTTAAATAATTTTAATTTTTGTGCATTGTGTGATTAATGCGGTGTTTGGTAATTCAACAAGTAATAGACTAGGTCTAAAAATAAGTCAGAATAGAAAGTAAAATGGAAAGCTCTTTTTTTCTTATACCGTTTATAATTATAGTTTCTTAATAAAAAAAAACGGTACATATTATTAAATTTTATATAAAAACAAGTTAAAAAATATTCCTTCATAATATAACAACTCCTCATTATCCACTTTAATATTCTCTCAACTACAAAGGCTATAATGATATCTCATATTGATATATATATTATTTTATTTCATACATATTTAAAGTAGGGCAAGTATATGTCCCATATCCACGCACGAGGCGCTCCAATAATATGGTAATTGAAAGTTAAATTTGTGCTTCCACATATGTGAGGACGGTAACCGAACGAAATATGAGAATATATTTTATACAGGTACAAATTTACATATAGATGCCCAACAATTTCGGGTTCGATTCCCACTTAAAGCTTGCCTGTCGAACATATAATGTCTAGATACTTTTTTAGGGTAGGCAGAGGAAATCTAGGAACATATTGTTAAGACACTCCGTTCTTATTAAGATCTTCATTCATTCCCGTGTTGAATGCTGGAACTCAAGAGGGTATCGAACCCACAACCTGTCACGATTACAGTCGCAAGATTATGCTCTATGTCCAGATACACCCATGAATAATACCAAATCTACACACATATGTATACCACTGTGTAACTTAGCTTTACATTGTATCCCTAGCGGGGTAGTCAGAGAGAACGGGCACCAAAACTCTACGGTCTCTACATAACTCTTTCGCCTCGTCCACTATCATCAACCTGTTCATTCATGCTCTCCGTGGATCCTCATGCTTTTTACGTGACCTTCCTCCAGTATCTTTGATACTGCGTTTCCTAAGGACTGTATATGTAGATATAATCAGAAAATATATTACAATATACGAGCACAATGTGAGACGTAACCTATTACTCAAAGTGAGTATCAACACTGAGTACTTTAAAATACTCAGTACAATCTTTCTCCGATCTCTTCTAATTCGTTTACATAAAGAGATCGTGCAAATCGATAGAAAAAGGGATTCGTTAATGTTAATCTATTAGCACGGCGCTTTAACACGAGCTTAATCGAATAGCTTTTATAGGTACCATTTAAGAGGTGAACTTGCTAATGGTGTCTATAAAACGGGGGTGTTTTTTATAAGATTTTATTATTTAACTTTTCCTTATTTTGGGTTCGATTATCAGAATTAAATTGTGCTTAATGCCTAACGTGGAGTAAGTTCTTCTTCAGGTCAATGACCCAATCATATTAAAAGTTCTTGAATCGTAAAGTTATAATTTGCACCTATAGGTGTGTTTTTTAAGTGGTCTTAGGTAGCAGCTTCATGCTATTTCTCGCATTGCAGGATAGGCAGAGAAGAGAGAGAAATGAGTGCTTAGAGTCGAACGCTTGTGACGAACTGACATACGAAAAAGGTATTTTTAAATCCATTTTCTTCTCGTCCTAAAAATTCAACCCATCAAATCAGCAATTCATTTGGCATTAAGTAGGTACCTCGTTAATGGTGCTCTCAAAATGGACTTCCCAGTATCGGTTTATCGTTCAATTTACTGTTTTTAGGTTTAATAGACTACTAAGAAGGTCTCGTAGCGTTCCTGGCCGCATGTAAATATTACGAGCACGAAAGATTTACAGGGCATTATGCTGTGAATGCCTAAGCAGACCCTAATTCTTATTCGTGGAAAATAAGCCTATTTTTTTTCATAAAACATAAGCTGGTCACGAAGCGTATATTTTTCTCCTTTTTGAAGTACCTGTTTATAACATATTCAAATATACCAAGAAAAGAAACATAAAATGTTAGAAGATATCAACTTGATTTGAAAAATTTACATAAATGTCACTTTTACATATACTTTTATAGCTTTATGTTTGTGATATTTGTATGAATGTAAACCGTACACACGTGTAAACGTCATATATGTATAGTTATGCTATTTTATATATTATGATTTTTTTTACCTTCACTGTTGTATGAGTGGGAATAGCGAAGAAATCTGAAAAGAAAAAAACATTTTTCAAATTAATTTAATACGATTCCATATAATTTTTATTAACTCTCGCACATTTTAAGTATTTCTTGGAGACACAAAGGAAATTTCTAAGAAAAGAAGTTACTCAGTTTTCTACTATCCCTCCGTTTTGAGGCAGAACTGTTGTCAGACCTTGTTGGAATCGAACCGACAACCATAACTTGCAAATATCAGAATTTATTAATTGTTCTTCGATTTATTTCTAATCTACTAAAGTTTATTAAAAAGATAATACGTCTGGGTGGTTAGTTTTCTAAATCTCATAATATCTTCGGAATGAACCCTCAGGGGCTATCACCGGGCTTACATTGGCGAGTGCCGACAGCTCCCGTGAGCCTCTTCCTGTTCAATTTCAAATAAACTCGCTATAAATTGTTTTCATCTATAATATAATTTATTATGTTTAGGTGCTTTACTTTGAACTGTTCAAGCGCTTCGAATGATGGATTATGAACTGAGACTATAATAATATTTCTGAACAATATCAAAGATTATGCCAGCGTCAATATATCTGTATTTCAACATTTTCAAATAATCATCTTTACTATCTTATACAACAAATTTTATAGGTATATCTTTTACTAGTGGACCCGAACGTAGCTACTCCCGCTTGAACTATACGAATATTTATGAAATTATTTTCAGTTTTCAATACAGAGATGCGTTAAGCAAGTTCATTTTGGGTGACGTTTTCTAACAACAACATTCTTTGCAAATCGTTGCATAGCGACGGTTGTTATTAACATGGCGGAATAAATTGCATGTCAAATTAATAAGTATTTTAATATATTGGTACGAGAATATTACAAATATGAGAAAAAAAAGTATCCTATATTCATCCCGAGAGCCTCAAGTATCTCTATGGGAGTATTTTATCACAATTAAATTAGCGGTTTGGCCCTGATTGCGTAAAAGACAGACAGACTTACTTTCGAATTTATAATATAGGTATGGACAAGAGCATAGAATTTTTATTATGAAAGGAAATTTTTACCCATTTTTATTTCAAGTATATGCTTAATTTGCCTTTTTAACGATTCAGCCAACTAATTAACAAGTCACCTGGCTAATTAAAACCTTACTTACCCCAGTGTATAAAACACAGCTTAACTGATTTCTTATATCGTCTAATCATATAATCTTGAATGTAGTTTTTAATGAAAACGTTGAATCTGGTTAATTAAGTTAGGAACCAATTAGGGTTTCAAAGCAGGTGGGTACACTGGGGCTTCGTGCGAGATTACTAGGCTGTGGCGTGTAATCGTACGTTCTCCATACTTGATATTAATTACATACATTTTATATGTGGTTTATATTAAAATGTATGATTTTAATTTGAGTAAAGATTGTTTCAATATTACCAATATAAATATATGGGTAGATAAATTAATAAATTTTATTGATTTTTTTTAATATTCGTTTAAGTATGAGTTATGATATGACGTTTTGATATGACTAATGGAAGAGAGTATTAATGGGAACAGAGTGTCTTAACACTGCTAAGTGCAGGATACAGCGTGAACGGAATAAAAATAGCCTGTAATTCCGAAAAGTTAACAAAAGGTAAGTAGTATTTTCAGCCAATTAAGTATTTGAATTGTAATATAAGAATTATTTTTTTTATAAACATCCAAAATAATTTTCATCATGTTACAAAATAACGTCACACAAAAGAATGAGTCCGCTTGTATCCATTTGCCACAGGCGAAGCTGCGTTTAATTCCTAGTATTCTATCCAACGAATGAAAACAAAATAAAAATCCTTACCATCCAAGCTTAAAATCACAAATTCATTTATCATACGCTTCAATTACGACATTTTTTCCATAATTTATTCGCTAAAAATACAATAATATCTCTCTATATAATAGACTGGGTGTCATTAAAGGTTATTGTTGTAGAATTTCCTAAAATAGCCACGTCCTGCCATAATAGCAAGGGACAGTAATAAAATTATTACATGAACTATGAAAATAGCCATTTTGTATGTTAGAGCGATGTGAAATTTAAAATTATATAGCTAAAGTCGATGTTGCTATACCCTTGCAATTGCAATTGAATGTATGCGACGACACGCGGCTTATATAGTCACTTTATTTCGCTTTCTTTGCTCTTTTCTTACTGGCAGTAAGACTCGTGCGGTATCGAACAACGAATCGCATTGAAATTTAAATTCAATTTCTTTCAAAATAGAGTTTAAATTTGCAGAGAAATTTCTTTTAAATACATTGTTCGCTTCACGTGACGCGCACGATCGTACGTGTTTCGCTTGTTTAGATTTTTTTACGTAATTGCCTTTTATTTCACTATAGATAGGATAGGATGACACAAATTGGTATGCATTCTTTATTAAATTGTGATACTTATAATTGCCTCGTCCGTCCGTCCGTCCAGAGTAATGTGGGCCTTGGAGCAAAAAATAAAATGCTACGGTAATAAAATATATTAAATTAAATTAAAGTAGAATAGGTAGAGGCAACGGTTGTAGGTGCGATTCCATCTAGGGGAATGAAATATTTAATGATTTTATTTCCACGCTCCGGTAACGAGGTGAAGCGTGGCGTTGAATACCGCCACCTAACTCGATGCCTCGAAAGTGAGGAACGGAAGTGTCTTACGGAATAGATATGACTATAACATTTAATTTCTGCTAAAGTTATTAAAAATATTCCTACTAAAAGATTATTATTATAAACTATTATTTTAATTTCGTAATTATATTTTAAATGAATTATACCATCTTACGCATTAACATTTTAATCTTATGTTCTAAGTTTTAAAGTCGAACTTGTAATTAAGGGAGGCACGCGCCGTAAGCCACGAGGTTAAGTGTCCACCAAGTGTCATACAGGAATCTTTATTATATCATTCGAAAAATGCTCTTATTTCTTTTCAATTAGGGATTAAAATCCTATACAAAGAAAGCCAAGCCATTGTACCAACCGTTATGTCAGCAATAACTTTAACAGAATGTGGTTTCGCGTCTTTTACTCTCGGACAAAGAAAATACTATCTCAGTTATTAAAAAAAACAGTTTAAACGTTTCCCAGTATGAAGTCTACACTAATGGTCTTTATTATAGCAATAACAGAGTATTTAGAGGATATTATTGTAGGTTAATTAATATATTTGTCTCATTTATTTAAAGGAAAGTGGGGTAACATGACAGCGTTAGTATTTAATACTGCCTACTTTTTAGAATTACTAAATGAGTTTTCTTCTTCTGTTTTACGCCCATAACTAACGCTTTGTGAATATAAAAAATAATAGCATAAAAATATAGTTAGAAACTTGTATTAAGGTAGTCTCATAGAAGATTTTGACCCTATTAAAGATATCTTTCAACGTACATAATTAATTTCCTTTTAGGAATCTTCTTAGACTCCCTTTAAGGCACTAAAACAAAGTTATATCAAAAGCTCAAGCCTTCAAACGAGCTTTCATTCAAAATTAAGACAATAGAAATGAAAGAGATTTGTCATTTCGATTCCTTATATTAAATTGTTACTTAATTGAAAATATGGAGGAAGATAGATCTGTGTAAAATTACATTCACCAATTTAGCTCAGTTGAAATTCATTATTATACAGACGTGATGGTTTTGGGTTTAATTACAGCTTGGAGAAATTTACTTCTTTAGTTTACTTCTTCGCCCTACGAAGATCGAGTGCGGCGTTGTGTTCTGCTCAACATGTAATGGTTTTAATTCGTGAAGGAAGCGGAAAACATAGTATCTTAACACTAAATTCTCTCTGCTTACCTTGTTCTATGTAGGATGAAGCAAAAAATGTACAATATGCATGTTAGAAACAAGTTATTGATTAATGGAGACCTCTTTGTCCCACTCTCCTCTATATTTCGGCCAAAGGGTAGCGGAATGCAACGCAACACTTCATTTAAGCAGATGGGAGAAATCTAAACTATACAATTTTTTTTCTTTAGACTTTATAAATGGAAGTCATTAATACATCGAAAAATGTCAAAAATTTAACCCAGTTCCCTGTGCATATCATTTTACACTCACATATACTTATAGAACTAAAACTAAAACGACTTTTTGATATATTAGTACTACAATCAAAGAAAGCGAAAGTTACTACATTCTATAACAAAGTAGAATAAGCATTTAAGTATGGTTTAGACCAATTAAGCGTGCCCCAATAACCGCTGGTCAGCACCGCATCCGGATGGGCCGGATTTCCATGTAAATCGATCGGCAACCACTGAGTCAGTCATTAACAAATCATGGTCACCCACTGTGATTTTGCACAAAATGACTTTTAAAAGTAGGTACCTACTATTTGTTTTAAAAATATTCTGGAAACGTATAAAAAAGTGAAGGTGGGCAAGATATTGATGGAGATGATGATGATGATAACATGATCAGTTTCACGCTGTATCCCGCAAATAGCACGGTAATTGAACGGAACCTAGTGTTAAGACACTTTGTTACCGACTTTTCGTCGAATTTTTATATGATCCTTGCATAGAATAGTCCAATACGTGGGTTGTATTTTGTCATATTCTTTTATGTATTCTAATAGTCTCGTTTCCCAGACATTTGCAATGATACCACCAATTAAATTTCCATATAAATCGATATAATACGGAAATTTAGATTGCTGGGGCTCTTGCAATAGTTAAAGCTAATTGAACTGAAAAGGTACCAATTGCTTGTTTGTAGGCAAATAGATATTTTAGAATTACCTACTAGATGATAATTTAATTACTAAATAGTAAATTTACTATTGAATTTAGAATGTTGCTATGTTTATAAACTTCCAAATTAATTGTGTATATGTATATACGTTTGAGAATGTAGATGTGGCAGATTGTGGGTTTGATTCCCACTCGGGGATATGAAATCTATACTTATAATAAATCTGTAGAAAAGTCATTTCTGTACATTGAAAATATTTAAAAAAAAATAGCTAGGGTGTTAAAGGACAATTAACAGAATCCATTTCCAGCATTTTTGGAATTTTTGTCTGTTTGTCTGTTTGTCTGTTTATGTGAACACGTATCACGTAAAAAGTACACAACAAATTTAAGCAACGTTTATATATAAAAATTACAAGTAAATCAGAGTAGGTTTTAGTTTTTATTTCATTGCAATCGCTTCAGTCTATCAAAAGATATAAGTATTTAACGTTTTCAAGAAGTTAATATTGGAGATCTATTGACAACAAATAGTAAGAACTAACGAATCTTGATAACGAATAAAACATATCTCAACAAGTTATTATTTGTTAAGCATTAATTACTTCGGGAGAGATATTATTAATTTTAAAACTTTACCAAAATATAGTTTTTGATTATTTATACTGAGAAAACGGTATGTTTTAACTATGATCGAATGGTGACAGTTTAACTATTAGCACAATAGATGGCGCTCTGGCAAGATTCTCTGGAAAAAAAAGAATTAGGGAATGTTATGTTTTTATCAGTGTATGTATGTTTATAATATAACTTATTTATATTTAATAATATCATATTTTTTATTCCTATTTACACCTTTCTGTTATCTTTTTTTCTTTCAAACGGTTGCATGTAAGAAAGCGCTTTTAGTGATAAGGCCCGCCATTGCACTTTTTATTGTCTTTTTGTAAATATTGTTACTGTATCGTTTCTTTGTTTTTAGTGCAATAAAGTATTGTTATTATATACTAGCCAACCCGGTGTCCCAAATAGCGGAATAACTATTAAAAAATACAAAATAAAGAATGACTGTTAGGCGGTACGAAGTTCGCCAGGTCAGCTAGTATTTAATATTTTCCTTTTTTTTATTTGCTCTGGCGACGAAGCAAAACTCGGCGTTTAGACGCAATGGCTACTTATTTCGGAAGTGTGTTAATGAGAAAGTATTGTCTTAATATTAGGTTCCCAGGCTCCCTCTGCGTACTCTGCTATATTCAGGAAACAGCTTGAATATCTATATCTATATGTATACTAATATTATAAAATAGAAGAGTTTGTTTTATTGAAGGCGCTGGTAATAAAGGTCCACTTGTTGAGGAAGGCTATAGGTATTACAATCCGTTAATCGTTTCAATGTACCCCACAGTACCTGCGTTACTTCAAAATTACACTGACAACGTAGTATGTGATGTACACATCTATACGGGCGAAACCACAGGCAAAAGTTAGTAGCACGTCAGTGAGACGCTATGTCCATTTATATTTGTAAACAGATTAATCAACAAATATATATAATGCGCGCATAGCAAGATAGACAGAGGGAACCTAGTGTTTAGACATTCCGTTAATCACTTTCTGCTTCAACGCCGGGCATTTACCTTGATGTTAGAGCGAAGAAATGAAAATATTAATCGGAATCGAACCCACAACCGTCGCGTTACAGTCTCACCTTATCTCTGGGCCACGACAGACTCAAATAACAAAAAAGAAACATACTTACACAGGGAAAATGCACCAGAATGGCGTCAAAGCTTCATAAACTTAATAATATATGTTTGTTTGTTCTTCACTCCATTGCATATGGTATTCACAGTTATTCGTTCCCATACGTTTTTGTAGTAGATTATAGAAATGCAGTGAGTTTTCTTTATTATTTAATTATTTTCTGAACGGTCATCAAGTAAAACAATAGACACTAGTATTAACTAGTGAGGATTCTTCACATGACTAAAATAGAAATACACATAGGTACAAATATACATAAAGCATATATAATATTACTAGTGGGCCCGGACGCGGCTACGCCCGCGAAAATATAAGCCTAAATAATTAAAATAAGTTAAAAAATAATAATAAGTGGAGATTTATTATTAGAAAAAATATCTGAGTAACCGAAATGGACAAACAAAAGAAGTAAAAGTAACTAAAGGAAATTCTTAATATTAATTTTTGCGAACAATCCATACCTTTATTATAAATTCGAAAGTAACTCTGTCTGTCTGTCTGTCTGTCTTTTACGCAATCAGGGCCAAACTGCTAATTTAATTGTGATAAAATACTCATACAGAGATACTCGAGGGCCTCGGGATGAACATAGGATACTTTTTTTTCTCATATTTGTAATATTTTCGATATATACCAATATATTAAAACACTTATTAATTTGACTTGCAATTTATTCCGCCATGTTAATAACAACTGTCGTTGCTAGGCAACGATTTGCAAAGTTTGTTGTTAGAAAACGTCACCCAAAATGAGCTTGCTTAACGCATCTCTCTATTGAAAACTGAAATTAATTTCATAAATATATTTAATAAATATTCGTATAGTTCAAGCGGGCGGCGGTAGTATTAAATAAAATCTCAAATGATTAAAATTACGATATTTTAAGTGTATAACATCGGTATAGATAAAGGTATAGATAACCGAACTGAGATAAATTAATTATAAGCAGCAAATCTATATATATAAAATCGAAAGGTCACTCACTCATCACGAAATCTCAGAAACTACAAGTGCTAGGAATCTCAAATTTTGCATAGGAGTTACTTATCGGACGTAGGTGCTCGCTAAGACGGGAATTTGCAATATTCGACTTCTAAGGGGTTGTTTTTGGGGTCGAAAGTTTGTATGAAACTTCTTTACTACAATTGCTAGGAGTCTCAAATTTTGCATAGACGTCACTAGGACGTAGTCATGGAGACAGAAATTAATAATAACATAGTTCACGCGAGTGTAACCGCGAGCGGGCCGCTAGTAATTACATAAAAATTAACAGTAATTCGAAAATATATAAAAATTTACAAAATCGTCAAAGTCATCTGCCCGTTCGCGTCGGTCATACTATACCACTCGTAGGCTAGGTCATTTGCAATCAGTGACATCTCCTTAATTATTTATTAGAATGTTATACAGTAAACTATAATTTCCATCTAGATGAAATTCTAAAAGTGACTCTTATATTTATTTTCATAAGGATGAATATCAAATTATAGAAATCATCTATTTTTTGTTAATGTATACAAATCAATATCGGCGCGCGCCATGTATGCATTAAGCAAGCTCATTTTGGGTGACGTTTTCTTAAAACAACAAACTTTGCAAATCGTTGCTTAGCAACGGCGGTTGTTATAAACATGGCGGAATAAATTGCATGTCAAATTAATAAGTATTTTAATACAATATATATCGAAAATATTACAAATATGAGAAAAAAAAAGTATCCTATGTTCATCCCGAGACCCTCAAGTATCTCTATATGTGTATTTTATCACAATAGAATTAGCGGTTTGGGCCTGATTGCGTAAAAGACAGACAGACAGACAGAGTTACTTTCGAATTTATAATATACTAGTGGGCCCGGACGCGGCTACGCCCGCGAAAATATAAGCCTAAATAATTAAAATAACTAAAAAAAATAATAATAAGTAGAGATTTATTATTAATATGAGTAACCGAAATGAACAAACAAAAGAAGTAAAAGTAACTAAAGGAAATTCTTAATATTAGAAAAAGTACCTAAAGTTTGCCGTGTGCACGTACTAAACATTTTTCTATATTAAATAATTATACATTTTTACGAACAATATTAAATAAAATCCCAAATGATTAAAATTACGATATTTTAAGTGTATAACATCGGTATAGATAACAAATAATTACATAAAAATTAACAGTAATTCGAAAATATATAAAAAATTACAAAACCATCAAAGTCATCTGCCCGTTCGCGTCGGTCATACTATACCACTCCTTAATTATTTATTAGAATGTTATACAGTAAACTATAATTTCAATCTAGATGAAATGCTAAAAGTGACTCTTATATTTATTTTCATAAGGATGAATTTCAAATTATAGAAATCATCTAATTTTTGTTAATGTATACAAATCTATACCGTCGCGCGCCATCTATGCATTAAGCAAACTCATTTTGGGTGACGTTTTCTAACAACAAACTTTGCAAATCGTTGCTTAGCAACGGCGGCTGTTATAAACATGGCGGAATAAATTGCATGTCAAATTAATAATTATTTTAATATATTAATATATATCGACAATATTACAAATATGAGAAAAAAAAGTATCCTATGTTCATCCCGGGACCCTCAAGTATCTCTATATGAGTATTTTATCACAATTAAATTAGCGGTTTGGGCCTGATTGCGTAAAAGACAGACAGACAGACAGACAGACAGACAGACAGACAGACAGACAGAGTTACTTTCGAATTTATAATATAGGTATGGATGTGTTGATGTGAAGTTCAACAATTATCATGAACACGACGACGGGTTTCATTTCTATTTGGGGCATAATTTATTATTCATCTCGCTCTGATAACAAGGCAAAGCGTGGGCTTGAGTTCTGCCACTTAACACTCAATGCCACGGCAATTCGACGTAAATTAGTGAACGGAGTGTCTAAACACTAGGTTCCCCTCACCTTCTACATGCGAGATACAGTGTGAACTTGATAATATAACATTAAATTTACCATCACATGCTTCACTCCGCTATTAATAAAGCAGTCATATTAACAAGGCATTTCTTATAACTGCTCTCACAATACAAGCTAAATACAGCGTCAACAATAGGTTATTCCCGTGGGATCGGTCCTCTACGAGTACGGGGAAACGGAATTAAGTAACAATAAGCCTATTTGGTTCATAGGGTTCCCGCAAAAAATGTAAGGATAGAATTCACATGTAGAGTATAGAATTAATATATTTCTTCCGCTTGATTCCGCATATAGCTGTGTGAGTTGTATTAGCTCGCTCTGTAACGAGGCAAAGCACGGCGTTTAATTCCGCCATTCAACACGCAATGCCTCCAGAAATAGGCGAACGAAAGTGTCTGAATGTGTCTCAATATTAGATTCCCTCTGCCTATCCTGCTGTGTACGGGAAAGAGCGTGAAACTACTAAAAAAACAAATTTAGACGATAAACTTTAAAACGACATAACTTAAAATCATTAGCTAGGTACTTAACCAAAATATTTGGTACGGGTTTTCGGTATCCGGCATTGTATTGTGTAATTTTATCTAAAAGGACATTGTTTCGACGTAATTATCGAAACTATTTGTGTAATGAGATAACGAAACTAGCTTTCGGCATACATATCTGTCTGTGTATTAAGTAAATATTTTATATTTATAGAGTTTCGGTTTATAACCAAGCTTTGTAATCTTTATAAAAAAATATTTAAAAAAATAAGGCTTTAATTTTGAATTAAGGCTGTCGTGGCGTAATGGGACAGTGAGTTTGTAAGCACGATGTTTGTGGATTCGATATCCACTCGAAGGAATGATTATATTAAAGCTATTTTCACTTCCTCACTGTAATAGACAAAGCACGGGGTTAAACGCCGCCACTCAACGCACAATGCATCCGGAATTCGTCGGAAAGTGGGGAATCCCAGGTTCCCTCTGCTTGTCTGCTACGTGTATTTGTATGTGTATTTTTTTATAGTTTCTCCCTGTATCGGGATACAGGGAGAAACTATAAAAAAATACAATAAACGGAATATATCCATAGAAATATCGAATTCAAAAAAAAGGTCAAAAGTTTTTTAACGAGCATCGAGTGAGGTGAGTGGGGGATCAGCTGGGACAATTGTACAAACGAAAACATCGTCCAACATTCCACTTGTTGGGTACTTGAACTTTACATAGTAATATCGTATCTGATCTGCTTTTTTTATTTTTTTCTTTCATTTAGACTAATTGTGAAATCTGGCTTTGTATGGAAAAGTTATTGCAATTTCTTTAAATATATATTATCTATATTGTTTTTTAGATTAACGCTGTACTCCAGGGAACCTAGTGTAATACACTTCGTTCTGATTACTATTCGAGTGGCAGAACTCAATCCCACGATTTAGCTCGTTACAAGAGGAAATGAAAATATTAAACCTAGTGTTAAAATATTCCGTTCTTCACATTTCGCCCAACTTTGAGACACCGCGTTTTAACTTGTTACCAAAACAAGTAAATGAATATAATTGATTCCTTCGAATGAGAATCGAACCCACAACCGTACCGCTTACAATCACACGGCGAGCCTCAGTGAGATAATAATATCGAATAAAACCCTTATAAAATTCTTCAAATAGTTGCGGATCTGTGGTAATAAATTATTCTATGGCATTCCGCACGCGTCCCTTTCCGCCGTAATTGGAGGTATTTGAAGTTTGAACGATAGCCTACTTCGGACATGTGTCCAAACAAAATGTGTAAACCTTAGTAAAAGTATGTAAATAACAGAAATAAAATTCTGCTTGGTAGACTTTATAGAAGATACTACGATTCACTATGAATAATGTAATAATTATATATTGACCATATTAAACAATAAAAAATATATTTAAATACGGAATTAAGATATTATAGAAATATTTAGAAAACATTAATATATTTATAGTACAAAAAATTATTGAAATCTAAAATATAGCCGGCTTAACAATATAAAAGTAAACAAAAATAAATGTTTAAAGTTGTAGGTACATATAAAAAAACCTTGTTAAAAAGAATATGTCACAATATTTTAAAATGAGGAGACTTTTGTGGCACAGTGGCACAAAGTCTGGCTGTAAGCACGTTCATTTCCACTTTCTGGTATGAAAACGGTGAAGGGATTGTTTTAATACTAAGTCCCCTCCAGCCTGCGATACGCGTGATAGAGCGTGAAACTAAAAAGAACTTCTAAAGAACATATAGATTTAAATGCCTTCTAAAGGTATTAGGACCCAGAGATCCTTCTAACAACTATAAGTAAAGATAAACCTGATCATTATTTTGGAATTAAAGCTTTTGAGGGTCTCCGCAAGCTTAGGGTAGGGGAGAGCGGGGCTAAAAGTTACCGAGGTAAGTTGTTCCGATGGAAATAATTTCGCGGAGAAAAGTTATAGGAAAATTTAGTAAACACATAGTGAAATGCAATGTGATAGCGCACCCATGGCCAGCATATTGAACAATCCAGTGGCACCCGAAACCAATGGAATAGCACACGGGTGTCGTTGGTGCACGATTGTAAATATTTTTGCATTTCATATTTTTGGTCTATCTCACAAATTTTAACGATTAGCCTCGAGTATGTTAGTGTTTTTTTACATGATATTACCTACTATTTCGGAACACTATTTGTAAATTATTTATGTTTTCTATATCTTATTTATATTTAATTTTTTTTCAACACGTGTTTTTGGGGCTAGATGGTCCCTTTTTTTGGGGCATGTTGTGACCTGTTGTTGTGACGAAAAACTTTCGCCAATTCATTTGTACCAATAATGGGATGTAAATATTGTAATTTTTCATACTAAAAAATATTGTAATTTAGTAACATGCGGACTTATGCTCGGAAATCAACTCGAGGTTATGTGTCATATGAGTTGATGCAAAAAGCAGCGGATGTAGTTTTCAAAGATTGCAGGAATAAGATAAAAACTGTAACCAAAGAATTACATATACATATTAAGTGCGAAAACCTAAAGGTATAAAATTTTCGTTTATTATTTTGGTTTAACAAAATCAAAATAAGTTTTATTTTATGTAAAATGATCTTTTACTTTTTAGTTCCGTTGTTTTTCGGTTCGGTTTTTTTTCTTCAAAATTCATTCTTTTTACTATTTTAAGTGATAAGTAACCTTAAAAGGATAATTCTTAAACGAGTGTTGGTTGTGGTGGTAGTGGTTGTTAACGAGTGGCATCTGTTGTGATATGTAAAACTTGACTCAATTAGGTATTATTTTTGTGGAAACTAACATTTTGGTATATTAACAAGAAAATACATAAAAAATATTCGGGCGAATTGGGAACCTCTCCCTTTTTTAAAGTCGGTTGAAAATCAAAACTTCTTTTTTGAGGTTGGTTGAAAAGAAACGCAACGATAGGGAATCTTACTTCTGACAATAATTTTAACAAAGTTTTCCCTTGTAACTATTCCAGTATAATTAATATTTACCAAAAAAAAACAAATTTTCTCAATTTTGACCGGATTTTATAATCAGAACCTAACCAAACTTTCATCAAACTATCCTTGAAGGGTATCCTTTCAAATAAGAAGAGAATAATCAGAATCGGTTGGCGTGATATTAAGTTTTTTGTCATTTTGTCGCACACGTACCAATATAAATTTAATACTTATGTGATTTTCTCATAGATACCATTATCAAAAATAGACCAAAAAAAATTGGTTCCCACATGGGAGGCACCACCTTTCAAATAAAAAAAATCATCAAAAACGGTTTACCTAATCAAAAGTTATGAAGTAACATACATAAAAAAAAGAAACAGTCGAATTGATAATCTCCCTTTCTTACAGAAGTCGGTTAAAAAAGATTTGCTTTTGCGCCTGGTAATTATTATGATACTGTTGATTATTCCTTAAATAAACAGGCTTTGTTCGATTATTTATTGTTTTTTATTTTGGAAATAATAGCTTTAAAAATATGGTAACAATTTACCCCGGTCTGTTAACAACTTGCCCCAAGTCGGGGTAAGTTGTTACTTTCCGACTTCAGTCATAAAAAAAATCATAATAAAAAAGTCTTACAAAGAATACCCCAAATTACTGTTTTAATTGCAAGTCTAGATATGTAAGTTGAATTTGATTATATTGTATAAATACTAAAATCAAGTATTCGTAGCAATATCGTAAGTTAAAAAAAAATCGGAACTTTTGGCCCCGCTCTCCCCTAAGGTACTGTTATTTTTAATAATAAGGTAGGCATTGTTATTTAATGATGTTGGTATAAAAATAATACAGAAAATTTAAACAGTATGTACGTATGTGTTATTATTAGGAAATTAAATAATGTTATATTTTATTTGACGCTGACAGATAAACCTCAGATTGCAGGGCAGAGAGACAGAGATAAGTTAGAGTCAAAACACTTTTTCTCCTGTAGCAAAGATGTTGTACCATACCATTGTACGGGGGCCTCAATGTTATGTTTATTGTATTTAGTATTCTTTAAAAAATGATTCCATTCCTTCTGTAAAAAATATTATTCTAAATAGCAATAATCTAACTAAACAAAATTGCTATATTTATTGAACAATGACATAAAACCATGTAAATTTTAAATTGCAACCTGAAAACCATTTTTTCATCTGCATTTCCATTCTCATGTCACAGTTATTATCATCGAAGGCCATGTTTTGCGGAAAAAAGTAGAAACCGTAGTTTTTTCCATTCCGACATTTTTCAATTCAATGCCTCAGCTTAGTGCATAGTTGTTTACCGAACTGTCACCATAGATACACACCCCATGTGTAGATCAAATGATTCATGAACTCTTTTGGGGTGGAAAGAGATAATACCTATATATTATACTGTATGTTATATAGTGCGAACGTCAAAAAGTGGAATTTAGAATGGTTATTATGGAAAAAACCCCGTCGATTATAGTTTTTTGGTTCATGTGTTATTTTGTGGTAAATGGAGATGACATCGTGACGTAGTGGCCTAGGATGTGAATGTCAACGCGATGGTTGACGAGGTTTATCCCCGCTAGATGCATTTAATTATTCTCTGGTAAAACACAGCGCTGGGTTAAGTTCCGCACTGAAAATGCTATATTTTTTTAAAATTATATTAGAATTAGAGAACGGAGAACTGTATAGTGATTACTAATGCTATATTCTATCAACCTACCGTGATTGCAGAAATAAGCCCAAAGCTAAGAAAAAAAAACCACCCATTTAGAACTCTATATATATAATATTTGAGCGGTATTGGTATTGTAAATGGATGCGAATATAAGCAATACCATATCAGTGTTTTAAAGTAACAATACCACATATTTAAGTTGCTTTTAATTGTCATACTATTGTACGCGGCTCGGGTTTCTGTTTTACGTTAAAACAAACAAGCTTCGTCTTTCCGTTTCGACGAATGATGTGAAATGACACTGGAGCTCATGCTGTAGATACCTACATATAAGAACTTTGTCTCTTTATACAATAACACAATTGTTTTACTGTTTTTTTAGCTTTACACTGTATATCGCATATAGCAGGGTAGATAGAGGGAACCTAGTATTAAGATACTCCGTTCTCCATTCACCGCTTAATTTTCGAGACGACACAACGTGGCGGAACTCAACGCCGCGATTTTTCTCGTTACCAGACCGAGCAAAAAATATTATATATTACATTTCCTTGAATGGGAATCGAACCCACAACCTATCGTGCTTATAAACAATATGAGTTTAATATATTAAATTGCTATTTTAATACTTTATATACGATTGTCAGTTGCATCCTACGATTATATTGAAAACATTCGCTATCTATTCACATTCTCTTTCTCATGCTCGTCTAATCAGTATGCACTATGCAGTGCGTCTCCACCGACTGCTATCGCGGCTATGAAACATCCTATGTTGATGGGAGCTTTAGACGTGTAGTTTTACTATTATTAACCCAAGTTTTTTTATGTTTCCCTACGTATTACTCGAATTTACTGGTAAATACAGAGAAAAACTTAATAAAATTGATGTTATGTAAACGAACTATTTCAGTGCTAACGGAAAAAGTTTTTAAGTTAGGATAATTGATTGCACTAAAAAATAAAAATAGTAAAAATTTTTTTGTTAACCTAAAAAATAAAATATTCTCATTGCTATTCAAGACGTAAGCTTACAAACAAATATTTAAAAAATACAGAAATTTTCAAATAATAAAACTAAAATTTTTTTATGGAAATTATTTACTTTACGTGAGTTATCATAAAAGTGGCATTTAGAAATCAAAAGTGTCCCACTGTTTATTATGCATGCATCCACTTCTACCAATCAACATCCTTGCCTCCCGGGAGATGCACGACCGCCGCATATTAACAACAAAACAAACATACTCAAATTTGAACTTTATTTCCTTTGCATTAAAGACTGCACTTTATAGAATGCAATATCAATTTGCTATTCAATTTGCAACTTTATTACTTGTAGTTAAGGTTTAAAAGGAATTGCCAATATGCCATACGAATGCCCAAACATGTATTCAATTGTAGATCCTATTTGGTATTAGAATAAATATCAAAATCCTTAGTCAAACTACAGTGCATTGCTCCTGGACACATCAATGCATTTAAAATGTCTACGAGATTTGAATTCGCTTGATTGTTGAATTTAATTCAAAGACGATCTATCATATTTTTTTCTTTTCATATTATAACCTTATATCCTTAACGCATTCTGTTTTAGCTTTTCGAATTATTTTTTTATTATCTGTTTTATGCATATAGTTTTCTGAGTGTGTGTTTTTAACTAACTACAGATTAAAATTGTTATTTTAATTATTAATCGTTGTTGTTATAAAAATAAATAACATCATTATTAATCAATGCTTTATAAAAAATATTATTTCATAATTCATGATTGTTAATGATATTTGGAAATTTATTTATGTAATTATTTTAGGTATGATTTAAAATATTGTTTTTTTAGTTTCACGTTGTATCCCGGACATCGCAGGATATTAGAGTAAAAGTTCCTAGGGATCTAGTGTCAATATACTCCGTTCCCATTAAGACACATTTTATTGATAATTAATGTTATTTGAAATTTCAATTCTGGAAATGAAGGTTTACTAACCGCAAGAAGCTCTAATTTCTTACCTTATAGAATGGTTTTTTATTTAAATAACTGTACATACTAGAACGAATAATATTTAATGAAATAAAACAAAGAAAAATTAAAAGAAAATTAACGCAAAAACTAAGAAAATGACAATATATATTTATTAAATCAAAGACAAGTTTCGAATAATAGTTCTTCCATGTAATGTAGAAGCTAATTAGAGCGTTGCAAGATCGCGTGTGCTCTTGATGAGTTTTTAATCGATTCTAAGCAAACGTGAAGTTCATTAATTATTTTTTATTAAACAAAATAGTATTTAATTAATATTCTCCGTCATACCGACTGCATTATTGTTCGTCATGGAGAATATTAATAAAATAGAACTGCTTCTAAGTTAATATCATTTATTGCATTAGATAGTATATAATAATTGATAATAATTCACAACTTTCACCATTATCACCCATAAAGCATGGATAAATCGCTAGTTTTAAGTAATATTTGTTCATACAAATGGACGTTTGTCGCAAGTTTCTAAATAGGCCATTAAATGTCAAGTGTTATTTACTGTCAATAATTTATTGAATATCATAAATACCTTAGGATACTTTGGGGCAGGTTTAATTGACGCAATAAATCGCCAATAGCTTACCCTAAAATAGGTCAAGCAACTAAACCTAATATATAAATATTAAAATTATTACTTCTTTATATTTTTTTATATTACTTATACTATATTCTTTAAATTACTCAGATGGAGACTTATCACCATTTTAATTTTAATTTACAACAAACATGTACCAACAAAATTTTTTTTTATATATTTATAAGCTTTATTTTAACTGGTCGTGTTAGAATGTGTGTTATTGTATGTGAAATCTCACAAGTGTCCAATTGAGCTGAAATTTGATTTACGACTTTAGTTCTGATGATAATGAAATTAATAAACATTGTTTTTAATCCAAAATGGCCTCCGCAACAAAATGGCGAATTACAGTTTTTTACACAATCTACCAAATAAGATTTTTTAAAAAATATTTTATATTAATACCTATTATATTTTTGTTTTCGTTTAATTTATAAGACCATAAAAAAAAAATTGTATAAAATTAGCCTTCCCTTAGCTTGAAAACCGATGACAGGTATCCCAGAGGTAACACTGCGCTTGACTAGTAGTCAGTCTTAGTCTGTATTTACAATAAATACAAAAATAACTGGGATCATCATATCCATATTTTTTATAAATAGCCGACACACGTTCGCTTTTATATATTTGCTACAAAATTATACCCTACGCTCCAGCAATAGAATATAATTTGGAAAAACCTAACGAAAATGGTTATGAAATTCATTAATCACTTACTATAATGGCAGTATCTGGAGGGATACAATGCAACCTTTGCGAGTGACCCCGCCGAGGGATCGTTTGGCTCGTCAGTTGGTACAGTTAACGACACAAACTTTAACGATAGTTGAATGAGTTAATATACGAATTCTATATTATATACATATACGGGGAATTTAAAACAAAGCGTAATAATATGGCGTTGAGTTCCACCACTTAACACTCAATATCACGATTATTCATCGGAAATTGACACAGAAGTGAGTCCAAATAAGTGCATTATAAATGGAAAATAATAACTGTATTAAGCATTTTGTTTGCGACAGTACTTGCATTTTAAACTACGTAACTTTGTTGACGCCCCAACGAATTAGGATCAGTGGAGTAATCTGTTTCGTGCTGAGTTATGCATATTATTATACGTTATTTTAATAATTTATATGCAACAGATTCTTGTTAAACTAAAAAAAATATTTAATAATTCCTTGAACTCATCATTTTTATTTGTGGTTATCAAATTATCTGTATATTTCATAAGATATTCCGCTGAATTTTTCGAAGCATTGAGTGGCGAAACTTAACGCAGAGCTTTTGCTTAGGTGCCTCAGCGAAGAAATGAAAATATTAATAAATAATAATCCCTCCCCACGAGGGACTCGAACCTAGAACCGCCTTGTCACAGTCACACCTTGCGCCCTGCGCCACGACTACCTAATATATCTAATTTTAAATATGTTCATTCAATCCAGAATAAGTTCATACAACTGCATCCCAGTCAACCTGCCGAGGTAACTGATATCATCTCAAACGCACCAGCATCGTCGATCGATTGAACCTGTAATTCCGCGATGTAATTTATTATAACAATAAAGAGGCACGAGGCCGATCATATCGTGCATGGAGAGACGCCCGCGGACTGATGCCGCAAATCTGTTGAGCTTAGTGTTGAGATATATCATATATGGTACTTTTAGTTTATAGTATTGAAAGTGTTATATATTTGTTTTATTTATAATCTATAAGTATAATTAATAATATTATTTTAACAAGAAAACTGACATAAAATAATAACAAATTAACTGAATATTTAAGACTTATATGATTTTCTCATGGATGGCATTGTTAGAACTGGGCCAAATTAAAATGGAACCACACGCAAAGCACTAGTTTCCAAATCATCAAAATTGGTTCACCCAGTCGAAGGTTCTGAGGGGTAACAAACATAAAAAAATATAATCGAATTGAGGACCTTGTCCTGTTACAGAAATCGATCAAAAAGATTATTTAAATTAACTCCTTTTTCAGGTATCATTATCATTTCATAATCGGCCACAAAATGTTTTGAATGTGATACAACTGAAGCTTGTCTTTATTTAAAAAGGAAAGAAATATAATAAATATTACTTTCAACGGGAATCAAACCTACAAACGTTATAACTAATACATTAGGTACTCACATTATATTATATTCAACTCATATAAACAAGTGAATATTAACTTAAATTCCGTAATACTTTTATCCTATTGCAAAATAAGCAACAGCATACTAAAAAAGCTTTTAAAAGCTTTACAAAATAGGTTTTCCATTCTGTGTTGAAGCGCAAATAACTTTACAAATTCAATGGAACGTACGTTTAAAATTGCACTGTGACCGGCGCCCGTAGCTTTTTAACAATGTATTAAAACTTTTAATTATTCAATGTTTACAAACGTGAGTTATATTATCGAATATATTTTTAGGTACCTTCAGAATATCCAACAAAGTGAGAAAATAAAATGAAAAGTGAGATACAGAAGTGTTTTAATGGCAACGGACATTCCGTTAAAAGTAGGTGTCTAGGTTCTCTCTGCCTGCCCTGCTACAGATACAGTGTGAAGTTAAGAAAAGGAACTAAAAATGTTAAGTTAAAATATTTTTTTCCGCTATTCTCCTGCCTTCTCTTCTCTACATAAACACTATATAATGTGATTAATTTCTTTCAAGCTTCATTAAAAACCATTTCAAATTCCACACAACAGGAAAGTCTTTATTGGAAGGCAAGCCCTGAAGCTACGCAGATATAAAATCTGGGATCCCCATACGCAATTAAGATAGTGGGTATGAACCGCAACTCATTACTCTATCACGTTATATTTTACAGGTAATAAACGCTAAATTATAATAAACACTTTAAGTATAAATTAAGATATGTTTTCATTGCATTCATTGTGATTTCTTACGCACGACAAAAGATTTTCCCGATTTTCCCTTTCAGCAAAGCTTTTCGCGCGTACATTGTATATATATATATACATACATATTATTTGGACCTAGAATTCTTTAACCAATAAAATCTTTACAAGGAAACCCCATAAAATTTTCAGGTGTCCCGACTGTTAATCGTAATATACTTTTGGGTTTGTTTTAGGGGCTCCTTTCCTTAAAAGGACAAATCGGAACCAATCGATCTTACTTAACTGATTTTTAGTATAATCAATTACAAAATGGATGGATGGACTGTTTTCAATTTTTTTTTAGTTTATAATAATTAGTTGTTGCTTTTTTTTACTTAAAATGCTTACATAAAGAATACTCAGGGAAAAGAAATGCTCAATATTTGCTTCGCTTTGGTAACAAGGCAAAGCGCGGCGTTCAGTTCCGCCACTAAATACAATATCTAGAAATTTGATCTGAGAATTGGGAACGGAATATTTCACTATGTTTCCCCTGCTAACCCTGCTATGCGATAAAAACCTGAGCAACTATTATCCAAATCAAACAAACCAACTATAAGAACCCAAGCTGACAACACCAATTATATTTCACTCCTTTCTTAACATTAAGTGATTATAAATTAGATTAAATATATAATTCAAGTTGCAACACCATTTACACACTTGACAAGCAATGGACATCCGTTTAGATTACATCGCCATCAGTTGTTAGAGGAGTGATGACCGACAATGAAGTTAATTACAGTTGGCAGCTCAAATACACTAAGATATAGCTACTGCTTACCGGTGGTGTCAGAGCTTTTAATAATATGGTATAGAAACATAGATCTATGTACCTATATTTATATTTATGATGCAATACGACAAAGCGTGGTGTTGGGTTCCGCCACTAAACACGTAAATAAATAAATGAATCAACCTCACCTCGTATCCAGCAGTAGCAGATTAGGCGTAAGGGAGTGTAGTGTTAAGACACTCCGCTCCCCACTTCCCGCCGATTTCTGAAGACATTGCATATTAGGTGGCGGAACTCTACGTCGTGATTTGTCTCGACACCAGAGTGAATTAAATTAAATTTATTGAATGAAAATGATTTAATTTCCTCGAGTCGAAATCGAACCCACAGTTGTCGTGTTTACAGTGACATCTTGTGCCTCTACGCCACTACTGGCATCTAAAGTAAAATTACACTAAACAAGTAAAACTCTAATATCATGAGTTTTTATATAGAAAATGAATAGAAAATAAACAGAAACCTTGTTAAGATTGTACCTACTCGTCATTCTACTATAATATTTAAAAATCTATTTGTGGTTTTTATTCAGGAATTTAATAAAGAAAAGCTTTTTACTCCATCTAATGTATTTCTAGAGAAAAATAGTCTAAGAAAATGCATTTCCACAAAGATTGTTATTAATTTTTCATCCTTTTTTCTTCTTCGTCACCTAATTTTACGCTTTCTACTTTCAGTTTGTTAGGTCCTAGATAATCAAAAATTATTCTCAAACTCTTAACATAAATCACTAACAAGTAAGCCAGTACTGGCGCAAGTGCACAAGCGTGTGACTATAAAAGCAACAGGTTGTAGGTTTGACTCCCACTTGAAGAAATGAAGTATTTAATATTATCAGTTCCTCCGCTCTGGTGTCGAGGCAAAGCGCGACATTGAGTTCCACTATTCAACACGAAATGCCTCAAGAATTTGGCAGTAAATGAGGAATAGAGTGTCTTATCATTCCTTCTGCCTGCAGCAGGGTTGCTGCATACGGGAAACATGAAGACGGATATATATGTGAAGGTAAAAAACAAACTTTAAACTAAACACTATATAATCATAACCAAAGACATTCTAATACATATTTAAATAAAACGTCCACGATAATTACATATAGGCTGTCCATATAACATATGGTTATGCGGTTCCTCAGGCCTACCTTATATTCAGTAACAGGATCCCAATGGCCGTGTAATAGGTTTTTTCCTCACTCTCCGAGCTCCCCACAGAGAAATTAGTTTCTAAGAATCGATTAGACGCCTTAATGGAAGGAGGAGGTTTAATTTAGGGTTTCGTCTTAAATTTTACGCTACTTTTATTAGGACGAAGAGTTCGTTTATTTATCATTTTTTGATCTTTGTATTAATAAAAAAAATGTTAGATATACGAAACGATAATTATGATTATATTTAATTTGAAATATGCATATATTGTTCAATAGGTAAAATGATTGTTGATTGAATTAAAAATGATGTCATTGCATTATTTATATGATAATCAAAATGCGTTTTATGCAAGAGTTTAAGTAAAAAAATATAATAAAAATAGCAATCTATATTGCTATTCTCAATTCTCACATCAAATATTTGGAATATTGAACGAACTTGTTCTAATCACTCTCTGTCTCTGTGCGGGATACAGCAGGAACTTAAAAAATAATTTAGAAAAAAGAAATAAATATGAATATCTAAATATCAATAAAGCTATACAAAAAGCTCTCCCAAAATGATATCTCTTACATAATCATCTTTTGTTAAGAATAACGGAATATTAACATAGTAATACTTAATGTAATTAATGTGTAAAAAAGCACACGTTTCTGTTGATTAATAAATAAAACCGTTTATTTTTTAGTTAATATCCAAAATATAATATCCGAAACCGAAAGCCACCTACAATAATTACTAAGATGTTTACAATAAAGAGAAATTATAATCATTTAAAAGCTCCTTACATTTCCAAAGCTACAAAGAAAAGCTTAAATAACGAAAAGCTCTTTCTAATTTATATTTATACTATGTAAGTTTATTCACTGAGAGGCAATGAATATTTATAGAATTTTGGATCTTGCATATTTAGTGAGGTCCAATGTTGCGACAAGTGTTGCCAATTAGACTACTTATTCGTCATTCGTCACTTCTGTGTTATTTAACAACATTGAAAGTTAGGTTAGGTTAGGCAGCGTTCTGATTATTTTGAGTTAATTAAATATTTTTAATGAGGCCAGTGAGGCCATTCGTGGCACAAATGTATGACTATAAACGTGGCAGGTTGTGGGTTCCCACTCGAAAAAATTAAATATGTAATATTACAGCTTCACGATGTATCCCACACATAGCACGGTAAGAAACGAGAATGTATTGTCAAGACAATCCTTTTTCAGTTTTCCATTTGAAATATTCCATGTTGAGTGACGGAACTTAACGCCGCACCTATTACCAGGACGGAAAAACGAAATTATGTAATTAATTTACTCGAGAGTCCTAACTAGGCTTCAACGTCTACTTTTAGAAGGATCTCGTTATTGTAAAATACTGATTATTTCTGCTCCCTTCTTAATCCATTATTAAAACATATACTTTTATTAAGCATCACTTCATATCGTCATTAAGAACTCAAATTTTTTTTTAAAAAAAAGCTCATACAACTTAAAAGCTTAAAGCTCTTAAAGTTACAAGTGTATTTGTAGTAAGTAATATTACGATCACATATAATTATTACTACTGGAAATATTTATATATACGTATTTTGGGTAACCCAAAACACAAGGCACGCATGCGTGGTGTCACCCCACAGTGCGTTCACCTCTGGGGGGACGTGCCGCAAGGTCGCCGAGATATTTTCTTATTGGGATGAATTCTTGATCTGTATTACTGTTGGTAGTTTTCGTTGTTAATCCTAGATAAGAGGTTTTAATTGTTAATTGTTACTTAAGTTTAGTTTAAGTTAAAATTATAATTTAATTTTGTTTTTCGAAATTAATAGTTATAGCGCAATTGAAATAATACCCAAGAACGATAGGATTTCGATGATTCACACCAATTAATTGTTTAATAGTTGATTTTACTTAAAAATATTAATATAAAGATCTTAAACATTAATATTCTCTTACAACATTTATTCCTTACCGAACCGACTTTTTCCTTATTTAATGAAATTACTGTTATTACGAGTACCATATTATGTTGAGATGTTTCTTTTGAATAGTAGTTAATCCTAAGACGTTTATTTAAGGCCTAGTCGTCACCTGTGACGTGTTGGAGTGAGGCTTGATGAAGTTTAAGGAAGTTAAGAGGAAAATCCCGTATTTTTCCGTTTCCGTAGAAATAAATGAGACCTTATTTTTTTAGTTTACCTAACTACTTGTCTTTCAACATTCTAAGTCCGTCTGTAAGTTGTCTGTCTGTCACTTAATAAGGGAATTGTTTTATATGTATCTATAGGTAATCATAATTCCATGATACTTTGTAATGAATGTTTGTAATCTATAGAAAATGTTAAAGGTATGTAGAGAATAAAAAAGAAACACTATATTTACTAACTTAATGTACAACGAATATTTAAAGCAACGTAATGAAACTGAAAGTATAATGTGAAATATTTATAAGCAGTGTAGGTAGACTATACAGGGTCTGCAGCAGACTATCTGACTTCAATCCAATCTTACATTTTAAATTTTCAGTTCAATTGAGTAATTTTTGCATCTCAAATAGTATTACAATTTTCGATCGATTTCCAGTATAATATATTTTTAGCTTCACGCTGTATCCCGCACATTTCAGGGTAAGCCAAGGGAACCTGATAACTTGTTGTGAGTGTGTGTTAGGTGTTCCCCACTTTCCACCGAAATCTGGTGGTATTCCGTATTGAATGGCGGAACTCATGCATGCTTCGTTATCAAAGCAATAAAATGAAAATATTACATTTCCTCGAGCGGTCATCGAACTCCCACTCTGTCACACATTCGCTAACCCTGATTTGTGGGCGTCAATATGTTTTTATTTTATTAGTAGAGATAAAATAGACGAGTTTTTACAGTAAATTACGTTCATCCCATTTCATCATTCAATCGGTAACATGTACGTTACATGCGTCACTTTGCTCTATATTTCATACTGTTATAGTTTCATATCCAACGGACTATATTTTCATATATCCCTTTATCTGATTAAATTGGTAGAAAGTTTCCAGGCAAATTGGGTTTCCAGGGCAAGAAAATTCTGATATTCCCAGACGGCAAATGGATACGCAAATAAGGTCTTCGCAGGCACATAAAAGACGAATAACAAATGTTTTAGGCTTATAACAATATAAACGGACATTAAAGATATATTCTATGTTTTTTTAATGTAACAATAATGTTCAATGTTCTTAGCTTATCTAAAATAAAAAGGATAGGTGACAGCCTTTGGGATAAAATGCTTTAGATCAAATAATATTATTGTATTTCTATAAAGTCAAGTCTTTTTTTATGAAGTGGGTATGTCACTCACTTCAATATGATGATGAGAATTTTTTGAAGTTGTTACAGTAGTCTATGTCCTACATACTTCTTTCTCTGTAAATCAATAATATTGGTTTATATCTCGTAACTACCATTTCTGTTGCAATTAAGTTATTGTTAGAAAACGGCAGCGATTAGCGTTTTTAAAATAACACAATAAAAGTACATACCGTCTATATGTTTCCAACGTACTCGGCTAGAGGTTCCACGTAATTACAATAAGTGACATGTATCACTCAATTACAACACTACACACTAGATACCTTCCAATCAGGGCTATCGCCTACAAGCAACTACTCCCGTTTGACATAATTCCACTGCGTTTATTGTCTTTTTTACCTAAATCTACCCTCTTTTACACGAGTACGCTAAAATTATAGTATACCAGAGTATAGTTTTTTTTTTGTTTTTTTTTCTTATATGATCATTAATTATTTAAATTTAGAATCGTCTAAAGAAAAATACACTATCATAAAAATAATAAACTAACTATTTCTAAGAAAATTAAATGTACAGATATAGCATATTACTATTTATATAGGGTTAAACATAAAACAACTCCCACAACGTACTAATTAGTAAATTCCCGTAATATTTCTTTAGAGCTATTATGAATCATTATATGGGATTAAGAGGGTAAATATTTTTTAACAACGAACTTCTATCAACGATTTTCTTTAAGGGTTAGAAAATTGAGCAAATTCTCTCTTTGCGTTTATTTCTTTCTTTACGTAATATTTTTCTCTATTTCCTCTCTTCAGATATGTCTCGAGTATAAGAGGGTAGTTTACATTCCTCACTTTCTTCAGAAGATCTTTTTCTTTACAGAAACAAAGCGATTTAGGTAGCCGAAAGCCACTGTTTATCTTATCGGTGCTGGCAAACAAAATAATCTTAATAAATTTTTGCTCGCGTGGTAATCGAATCTACAGTCTTCGGGAGTGTTGCATACTTTACTGGTTACATAAATATATCTAATATATTTTTACTTTTAGCTCTAGCAGATTTAAACAAATTTCATATTGAATTCCAAAAGTATAATATTATTATTGAAAATACAACCAACCATCTATACAGTATACAGGATAATAGCAATAAACATAAACATAGCAAATTCTGTAACATTTTCCATACCTACTCAACAGATCTTATACGAACTTCCGTCGCTAACAATGGAAATAAAAAAAAGCTATTCATACCACAAACAATAACTTTGAAAACAGTCGAGCACCGGGTTCCTAGCAACCTCCTTTTCATGGTAATAGGTGTAGCGTAGGCTTAAACGTTTAAACTGCATCGGTGTATTGTTGTGGCATTCCACTAGTGTCCTGCCCCAGTTTTCCTCGGAAAATTTGCTTTAAATATATAATTTACGAGCGTTTATTTTAAAAATCATGTTTTTGAGATGTCGTTAGCTTAATTATTATGTTTGGGTTACAAATAGTTTTTGTTTTTTTATTATAATATATTAAATGGTAAATTTTTTAAATTGGAAAAAAATATGTTCTTCACTAGACTTAAGACTTATTTATTATTTTATTATTATGAGTATTTTTATGGTAATCAAAATCTTAAATACTTTCGTTTGTGACTTCTTCTTCTTCTTCATCCTGGCATTAATCCCGGCTATTGCCAGGGTCTGCCCTCCTACTCAACCTACTCCACTTTGCACTGTCTTTTGCGTCCTCGGTGGTTAGACCATTGGCTCTCATGTCCGGCATCACGACATCCAACCAGCGCTTCCTTGGGCGTCTGGGAGGTCTCACTCCAGGGACTGGTATAGCAAGGCACTTGCATCCGACATAGTTCTTAGGTCGGCGCGTAACGTGGCCAAACCATCTCAGGCGACGCTCTTGGAGCTTATCCGCTACGTCACGGACCCCAAGACTACCTCGAATGAATGAATAATAATAACTATATAACAATAATAATATAGTATAAAATATGTTATTGTTGATTAAAATAAACATTTAGCATATTTCTTATGTAAAACGACTATAACATAGAAACGTATTCATTTGTGAAATGATAATTGTTTTTCTTTAATGAAATTACCAAGTCCTATAAGGAACTTAATAGCTAGCGCTTAGGCGTCTATATAATTTTAGAATATATGAGGCCTTAAAAGCTGATAATATCAAGGTGTCCGCTTTACTGCCTTGTGGTTTTTCGATTTAAGTAATATAAATACCTGAGAAAATATTTTATTACCTACTGCTGAATGAAAGTGGCTTAACTGAAATAGAGTGTGTTAATATTAGGTTCCCTTTACTTCTTTGGTTTTGCTTGATTATAAATTATAAATTAATTAATTTTTAACAAAAAGAAAAACCGATTTCTAATAACGAACTAAAAAGTGAAAAATAATTTTACAAAGATTTTATAATTGTTAAGTCAAGAAAATAAAAAATTATCAAAATTGGTTCACCCAGTCAAAAGTTATGAGGTAACAAACATTAAAAAAAAAAAAAAAACAGTCGAATTGATAATTTCCTTTTCTTACAGAAGTCGTTTAAAAAAGTAAGTTTGGGGCGTTCGTACTCAGGCTCTATGCTGTTGGTAGAAGCTAAAAACAAAAGTAATTTATAAAATGGCGAAGGTTCCGTCTCGAGTTCTTCTAACGCGTATATATGAAGCACGTAATACAGCAGTAATAATAATATCAATAACTTTCAGTTAGATTACAGTAATCCCTATAAGGGTAATGAAAAGAAGTTAGTTATTAGTTTCTGCGTTTTCATTCCAACTCGTTAATAGACGCCATTAACGCGGCACTTACTTGAATGGTGTGCGGACTATAAAAGAATTTAGTTCGAAGATATTGATTTAACTTATGAGAAATTATTACTATATAATATTCCGTAATTACTAATAATGTGTATAATGTTATATGTAATTATAAATTGCCTAATAAAACGAGTTGGTTTTGAGTTCGATTCTCACTTGTGGGAATTTTTAGTTGAATTGGTGTCAACTTCACTGTATTACATGAACTACCTACATATATTCCATAGACCGTTTGTTGGCAACAGTTCAGGTATAATTTGGAATCATCACCCCTCCCACATGCGACAAACACATCGTTTCACATATGACTTGTGTTAAGTGCCTTTTAGTGTAGTTAGTCTTCCCCCTTTTGTTGAAAAGCTCGTGCAAGTCCATATATACATTATATTCTATTTTTCTTTTGTTTGAGCAAAAGAAACCTACTGTTAAGAGTTAAGACACTCCGTTTTCCATAATATTGGTAAAAAAGTAACGTAATTGGTCCAATTAATAGGGTATTAGATGTATATAAAGGTAAAAACTATAGAACACTTTATACCTGAAGGGACCTGAACAGTTTAGAATGAGAGGCACAAGGTATAGCCTCTACCGAGGGTAATATGCCTCTTGTTATGGGTGGGTGTGATGCTCAGGTAAATTGCTTGCCTTGTCACCTGGAGCTTAATTAAAAATGTTGGTGTAGATTCAATTTTGATATTGTAGTTTTTTACCTTTTAATTTATGTAGTAGCTAGTAATATTATTATCGAGATAATTGATTGATAAACTTATATGGTTCATTTCTGTAATTTCTTTATTAATTTTTGATTTTATTCTTTACTCATTTGTCGCATAATAATAGGATATACCTACATTTTGTTTTTTTTATTTGGTTTTTTTGTAGGTACTTGTACAAAGTAAGGGAGCTTGTTTTATGTCTTTAAAAATATTTAGAGGTCAGAACATCTAAGTTGGTCAAAATAGAAAATAAAACAGATAAAGTTAATAACCATTATTCATTTAATCTTAAAAAGAATGTTATATCATTGCTTATTTTTAAAATATCTTAAATTATTTGATCAGATATAAATATTATGTTCAGCTTATTAATTTTGTTTTCATCTTTGCCTTATTCTACGATGTATCATATAAAAATAACACAAATATACCGATATCACCAGACAGGAAACACAGTATAATATACTTATATTAACACAATAAGGACTTATTGGGCCCTGTCCTTCCACACAAGCCAGTGAACACAATACATAGACAATATTAAACAACCCCTGCAAATTTAACTTCTATTTACATACAAAAGCTCACTCACCCTTCACGAGAAAGCTTCCGAAACCACTGATAATATATCACCACAAATATATAGAACACATCACGTTCCTTACATAACACTAAAGCTGAGGAATCAGTTCGAAAAACTTCATATCAATATAGTGTTTATTTTTATTTTCGATGTCCTTCGTAGGCGCGAACCGTCGAGCGATTCAGATCAGCGACTGGACGGTATCGAGCGAGCGGCCGCCACTCCCCCGCGCCTCTCTAAACCAATTTATAATACATACAGCATCCCTACTAAAACACCCCGAAACAAAACCAACCCTATACCACGGCATTACGACTGAGTTTGCTCTACCAGATAATTGCCGCAGAGGCAAAAACGGCGGCGGTTTTTACAGAATCGCGAAGGGTGCGAATAGTACGTATTCGATTTATAATTGAAATCTACGTTGAATAAGGCATTTGACTTGCAATGAGTGATTGGTGTTTTTGTTAATTACACCGAGTTATTTCCCACCCTCGTTTTTGTTTACTTAGAATATTTAACTTTCGACTTAAAACGGATATATTATTATAAAAATTTTCCAAAGAATAGTTTGAAATGTAAGATAGTGTTGCTGAGTTACGAGCGGTTGGAACACATACATAAAAGTTCATATTTTGCGAAGGTTAAGCGAATTTTTGCTCGGCTGGGAGAGCTATTTGGCAAGTTTTCAAGATCCATCGCTGCATATTGTGGGCCACATGAAGTTGATCGCCGCGCTGCACTCAAGTGACATGCTCTGGATTTACTCGCGTCTACCATCGCAGATTGTTAAATAATGGCTAAACTGAAATAGAATATGCTGTAGACTTATTCATCTTTCACTAAACAGACGGTGTTGTGTTCTGCCAGTCAACACGGATAGACCTACAGAATTCGACGGAAAATGGGGGACCGTCCTACGTACCTCCTCCTCCTACGTATGAAGAAAATGTCATAAAACTTTGCAATCTTTTCAATCTTTATAAAATTTTCTATGTTAATTTTATTTATACTTAATTATGGTCCGAATTCATGGATTTTTCTAAAGTCGATAAAATAAAACCAGGTCAACTATTAACTACTATTTACTTTAGTTGTAAGAAGTTGCCAAGTAAATCACCTAAATCAGAACTAAATAAAACTACAAGCTAGACACAATGTTGGCTGTAATATAATTATATTGTTGCGAAGGGTCTTTCTCTCCTCACCTCCGCCCGCGGACGAGAGAACCTTTGAGGGATAAAATCTCATTTTTATTAATTCTATCGGAGCAATCTTTTGAATTTTTACTTCCTATTAAATGTTTTATGGGGAAAGCTACTGATATTTTTTGTTTGATGCTGGTTTATATTTTAAGGCTGTTCTGCACAATAAAAATGGAACCTTTATAGGATCATTTTGTTGTCTGTCTGTGGATCTGTTCGTCTGTTATGAATATTTTTTCCAGATTGCGTGAGGTATCAAGCCCTAGAGCACATATATCACGAAAAAAAGAGCCATTAAAAACTTACATTTATGTTCATATCAGGCAAAATGAGTGCATACTCTGGCAGATATACGCTGGCACATTTCTTTTGTCGTCTTTTGTAAGTCACGTTCCCGTTAACCTACAATCCTAATAAAATTGATACTGAACCCTTGGTGGATAGATCCTACTCGTAGGTACTTGTCCGATTTCTTCATTTTTATCATCACAAAGTCAAATTATTATTATTTGTCATCTCTATTAAGGAAAACAATGTATTGAAAAAGTATGACGTCAGATTCGAGCAATCCACATGAGAAGGTCTCTTAATATGTAAAAATAAGCTTTTAAAATACGGAGAAAGGATTATTTTTATACACAATACTACCTGCACAATACTACTAAGAAAAAGTTGCGTCTTAACTCAAGCATTACTAAAAAATCTATTAACTACGTTGCCAAGAATGACGGATTTTTATTCATGGCAACATGTGAATGAAAAGATTTCTTTCATATTTACAAAAATATAAGAAAACCATTATATTATATCTGAAGGAACGTATAAAACTGTTGCGTCCTAAAAACACAACAAAGATTTATTTTCATACAATGGAACTGTACATGTTGCTATATCTAGAGATCCAGGTCATAACATAACATAGTAAAAACACGGAGTAACTTGAATTCATATAATATGTATATATGTACGTCCCAGTTGACCGACTTACTATTGAGACGCATATTCATACATTCATATATTACGAATATTTTATTCTTAAACGAACATGTTAACGTAAACATTTAGTGCCTTTTGATATCAAGAAGTTTCGATATAATTTCAAATACGTTTTTTTAGCTTCAGGCTGTATCGCGTATATCAGAGTTTCAGTCCAGTTTGAGACAATGAGTGCTGGGTGGCGGACCTCAACGCCGCGGTTTGTCTTGCTCCGGAGCGAGGGATTAAAATTATTCATTCACCCGAGTGAGAATCGAACCCACGGTCGCATTTACGGTAACACGGTATTTACAAATAAAAAAAGTACGTCATAGTGGCTCAATATCGGATTGTAAGCGCGGTAGTTGTAGGTTCCGTCCCCACTCGGAAGGTTATACTTACTTTCGTTTTCTAGCTGTGGCAGGATAAAAACACGCCAATTTTTCGATGGACCACGGACGGTCTTCACACTAGTTTCACTCTTTAACCTGCTAAATACGAAATAATGTATGAAGCAAAATTACCAGAAAAAAACCATTAAGTAAGAAAAACATCGATATTACATACGAAGACATAAATAAAAGACAGGTCTCTTAGAAAGCTAAGTAAGCTTAATAAAGATAGAGATCCTAATCTGATTGTAGCGTCCTGTATCAAATTACTAATGTATCGAGTATACTAAGAAAATGCTATAAGAACAATGTTTTTTTAATATAACCTTCCATATTTCGTATACAACACATGTGATTTTTTTGTTTGATTTTTCCGATTATATTGATAATATTTTGTGAATGTTTGAAACGAATAACTAAATTAAAATAAAATAAATATTTAAGGGAGGATCCCATACAACAAACATAATTTTTTTTATAGATAATGGTACGGAACCCTTTTGCGAGATTCCGACTTGCACTTGGCCGTTAATTTTTACATTTTTATAAAATAAATAAGAAATAATAGATGTGGGACCGTATAGGACTGCAAATGTCTCTAAATTAGAAAACTTTCTTTACTCTAGGAGTAGAAGATAGAGATATTTACTACTCTCTTAACTTCCTTTCTTTAAAACTTTTCAAATACGTGTACTTAAAGGTATTTTTAAGATTATTTCATTACCAAAACTTTTTAAAGACATTTATGTAAAAACCATTTTAATAATAAATTTAATCAAGTATTTATTCGATATACAGTAATAAAGTAATAATAAAGTAAAAAAGACTACAAAAGTTTAATTAAGTGAATTCTTACATTTAAATATTAGAGGAGTATCATTTTACTGCCCAATATTGTAATAATTAGTTAAACTAAAATGATCTTACGTCATTTGAAATAGAGTTTATTTTTGAAATGCTACTTCTAGTAAGGGTTAAAAGTTACGAGATCTACGATTTCTAAAGTGGTGGATCGTTTGCGCCTAATTAAAAACACGGTTCGATTTGTATAAGGACACTTAGTAGAAAAAAAATATTTTGTCATATTAATTAAAGTTAAATCATTATATATTTTTTAAGCTTTACGGTGTATCGTGCACATAACAGGAAAGGCAAAGGGAACCTAGGAACCTAGTGTTAAGGCACTCCATTCTTTCTCTTAGGATATTTCAGTTTCCCATTTACCTCCAAATTCTGGAGGCATTGTTGAGTTGAGTTTCGCCGTTCAACTCGCCTTCAGAATTCGGCGGAAAGTGAGAAACGGAAGTGTCTGATCCTACTATATCCAGAATACGTATAGTAGCTTGGTGCAAAACCTCTGGCTGAAGTAAGTAAATAAGGCAACTTCATCTAATAAAAGGACTGTACGTATTTCTAACAAATTTGGCTTATACCGGTAAATCTCATGAGACGAGCCACGAAGAAGATATATATAAAAAATATTCTTGTAAGAATATTATGTATGAAAAACTACAATTTTCACGATTATTAGAGTATTATATTTGTACTTTACTAATATATCAGTATTAATTATATCAGTTCTTACTGTAAAAGAGACAGGCACACGACGTTTATGGGTTAGGTTCTCACTTGGAAAAAAGTTTTTTCATTTTGTGTGTCTTTCTTATTACAAAGCGAGGAAAATCGTGAAAAGTAGATAGACATGTGATAAATCACTTAACTTTCTGTTTATATATAGAGTATGTTAGTGGACTAAAATATTGCCGTGTAAAATCTACGTTTAGGAAACGAGCAGTTTTAATTACAAATATTTCCCCGAGTAGAAATCGAACCTACAACCAAAGAAACATGCAAATCTTAGAGATCACGTCATCAAAAATAATAAAAACATAAACGAATAAAAGATAAACTTTTTAGTATTGCCACTTCTAACCGATACCAGTCCTTCCATTATCTGATTTACTTGGTGGCGAGGTGAGAACACATGAATAATTGAGAACGCATCGCGGTACTATAACTACATACGGTGTTTGCCTAAAGAGACGGCCGGGTTAGGTATGTGATGAACTTGAAATCTAGTTTATTTTTAATTTCATTGTGTATAATTAAAAAATAATAACAGGGCCGTGTTGGTTGTAGGTTTAAATCTCATAAAATATTTATTTTTATAAAAATATCTACTCGTGTTCGCTTCGCCCATTAGCCCTCGCTTGCGCTATGAGAAAATTTCAATAAAACTCTTTTAAGTTCCATACTCACATAGTAACGGTAGATTTTCTATAAATTACTTTATATTTCGTATGTACATAAATACGCAAATTCATTCATTCACGATATTCTTTATTTTACATTCATTTCATTTATTATTTCATTCTATATAGAGAGCTCACTCTAAAAAATATATATACTTAAATAAAATGAAAATATTTTTTTCAAAACAACGCGTTCAACTATAATAAAACAAAATATGAACAACATATTTATCTAAATATATAAAAAGCAATTATACCGAAATATGGAAGGAAGGGTTACCAGTGAAGCGGAAAACGCGAAGATGATGAGATCCCGGGGCAAAAACAACGAGATTAGTTCGCGACGTTATTTATATAAGGTACCTAAGAAATATAAACTTACTAAGAATACTGTGTGTTGATGCATATCTCAATTTAAATGAAGCTAAAATTTATTAGAAAATTGTTTATAATATTTTGTATTTTAGTATCCGAAGTGCGGCGTTAGGTTCCGCCATCCATATTATTAGGTTCTTTCTTTATGCCTAGTAATATAATAAATTCATTAATATCCTACGTTTTAAGCAGTAGTTTAAAAAGTTTAAAACGGCAAGTTAGTAGGTACATAGGAGTTGATTGGAGCATTTTAATAATAGTTAATTTTTAATTGTATTATTTTATTTTCACGACTAATTCGTAATGTTATCGATTTTCCAAAAAATTACATTATTAAAAAAAATTGAAGAAGCTTTTCTAGATAAAGTACATACGTTTGGTAAATGCAAGGATAAAGTTTCATAAAGTTAAAGCAAGAATCACGCTAAAAGAAACTTGAGACAACGAAGTCGGAAAACCACAGGGAGCTCGCTCGCTTTGAAAACTTTGTTTTATGTAAATACTGTAATAAAATCTTGTTTCAAGAGATTATTTGTTTTTTTTAAGATGGAAATATTATATCATACTAGTGGCCGCTCGCAACTTCGCTTGTGTGATAAAGTCTATTTTTTCCGATTACGTAGCAAGAATCCCTCCTTAGCGCTTCCCTATAGATTCTCATATTTTCCAAGAAGACTCTAAACTTCGTGTATGTCAAATTTCAGCGTTCTACGCCGCGTAGTTCTAGCTGTCTGTTACTCAGCATCTGTCGATTTTAAATAAAAATTACTTCATGTCTTAATTATATGCGTCTTGGCGCTGTACTTAACTTACCTTATTGTAATCAAATGTGTGGTTAGTGTAGTGGGAGTTCGAATCATCCTTGAGGAGACCACAAATTGTAGCGTCTGTGTCCCTTACAAGAAATGTTGTAATGCAGTAGAGATTGCAGTAGAGTAGAGAGTAGAGTCACCACACATAATATTAAATCTGATATTATAAAGCTGAAAAGTATATTTAGGAACTACTGATTCGAATTGGGATTTTCTTTATGTGCTGGATTTAAAGGGCTATAGGCAATATTACATCATGCTGATCGTTTCGACACCTGCTCCCAAAGTTACCTAGGATACCTAGAATGTCTCATATGACACATATGACAACAACAAATAAATAAATATTTCCTTTTGCGACGACCAAAGCCGCATGTTAAAGCTGGTCTAAAAATAAATTTACTCAATTGAAATAGAATAAAATTTTCTATTGCATTCCGTTATTCCTACAATAATGTCTACTTTAGATGCGCAATTTCCCAGTGATGTATTCAATAGGGAGGTTGCTATTGACTGAAGATCTTGACAAAAGGACTAACGTCTCGCCATATTGCTCAATAAGTTTGTTTTATAGTTTTAATATTTGTATTATTTTATAATGCACCTACATTGATTGATATTAGGTGCTTATGACCCATGGACTACGGTTGTGGATTAAAATTAAAATAGTATGCATAAATAGAGTGAATAATGTTTTATTTCATTACATAAAATGAGACAAGCGCGGCGTTGAATTCCAGGTTCCCTCTGCCTACAAAAAAAAGCGAATTTCGACAACACAGAATACTATTCATAATTCTTGTGTTTTCCACAACGCAAATACTGAAATGTGCACTTCAAAGGGTAAATTCCGCTTGAAACTCCATTATTTCCGCATTTCTATGAAAAACTTCTAAGAATTAACAACGCTCCATAGCGTTTACGTTCATTTTTTACTTTATTATGAAAATATTGAACAAAAAAATTCTGCAATAAACTTCTTTAAGTGTTGAATTGTAATGCTACGTGTTGGTTTTGTTATTCCTAGTTATTGTTATATTTGACCTTAACAATTATATGATTTTTTAAGAAATAAAAGTAAATTACATCATTTCTTTCACAACTGACTTTTAAATATCGACGTTGTTATTTTTTCTCTTAGCTTTATCTACCACTTTCTCTCCTCTCCTTACATCAATAAAGGCAGATGAAACGTAGTGATGGACACCATGTAAAATAGTCATGGAGAATATTCAGTATTCGTAGTAGGTAGAGTGAGCCTGGTCCTATGATACTCCGTTCACTATTTTCTGCCGAATTTTTGGAAGCATCGCGTGTTAAGTGGCGGAACTTAACCAGAGCGAAGAAATAAAAATATTTAATTTCCTCGATCGGGAATCGTACCCAAAAACTATCGCATTCACACGCTTGTGCTCTGCACCACGAATGGCCTCAATTAATATTAGCTAAAATAATAATTATACATACAAATTACTATGATGATATTATAAATGAACACAATTTTCCTTATAAATAAAATATATACAATAGTAGTACCAGTATATTTGTACTGTAGCTAACACGGAAGACGCCGCGTACACCCTCTTCCGTTCTCTTGGAATGAAAAATTGTTTATTCGTTTATTTCCTTGAAATGTGCTCAAAGAGGCCGCCGCGATGCAATCCCGAGACTTTTATAAAGAAATGTCATTGTCTTAAATAAAACATAGCAAACCGGAACGGCTTAGAGTTAAATGCCTTTTTATATCATTTTATTACTATTACAATTTTTACTTGTTGTAAGTGTAATGTTGCTTTTAGTTTAAATTTTTTCACAAAGTTCCCTTTACGTACCCTGTTGTGTGCGGGATACACACGCGTGAAGAAGATTTAATATACACTAATACATCGTTCAAAAGAAATAACTGTATTATTTATATTATACATCTATTACAATGTATTAAATATATATTTAATAATAGTATGCAATAACAAGTAAGTATATGAAATAAATTCAAGCTTTTGCATACAAAAATTTGATACATACAAAATGTTGTTTCCTCCTAACAGCTTAACTTTGTCTCAAAGTGAACATTCGTATACAGGGTGAACTGTCTCACAACATTGCTTCAACAGATTTACAGCCGCCGCAGAATATTGGATCCAATTTATTCAATTCGGAGCTATCGAGAACAAAATTTTCCTTTATATTATGTGTGTTATACAGGGCGTATTAGTGTATTTGTTAGTGCAGTTCCTCTATAAATGGATAATGATTTCATAATAATTGTAGGACTTTTATATATTTCATGTTTTAATGAGGGTTTAAGTTTTTTGATAGAAATAGGAAGGCATCCCTTTATTGAGGCCGTCGTGATGATGCGGGATAGCATCTGAATGTAAAGACGGTAGTAAGTTCAACGCCCACTCGGGGGAAATAAATATTTAATATTTTCATTTCCTCGCTCTCGTAGAAGAAGCCAGGTTGAATTCCGATACCTAAATCACGCAATTTTTTAATAATTTTATAGAGTAAGTGTAACTACTATTCAACATTGTAAAGAAATAACAATAAACACTAACCAATGTTACTAGGATTTCTCCGTATTAATAGTTTTTTTATTAATTTTTCAGTTTCTTATCAATAGTAAAAAAAATTGATATTTAATGAAATCAATTGATTGATTTTCTCCAATAATGAATGGAAACGCCCAAACTATCAGCAAGTAAGCTGTCTGTCTCCGCCAAGCTTCGCGCCGGAAATGGCAATAATTTCCCGAATCTCCACTTCGGAAATTGTAGCAAATGCACTGAAACGACTTAATCTGAAAATTTTAAAGTAAAGTGCTTGTAATTTCGATTTCCTTATTTATAGGCGGATAGAGATATGTTGTATAAATTTGTTCTTTTTACATATTTTCTATATAATTATATTAGTGTGAAATAGAAGAAATCTAACTCTTAACTTCGATTTCCACCGGATGAAGATATTTAAAATTTTCATTTCTTCCGTCTTGGTGCAGGGGCACAAGGGTCTGACTGTAACGCGACGGTTGTGTATTTCTCCGCTGAGGTACCAAGGCAAGAGCCCGGCGTTGAGTTCCGCCACACAAAAAAATTCCAGTAACACCATCTCGATTTATAATATCTATTTAAATTAGAGCCCAATTTCTCTTATTTGTACATACCAACTCATATCAAAACACGATTGATTCTAGTCTTAACGAAGTACAGTGTATTGAATGTAAATTATACGAGTTTTCACGCGTCGTGGGTGGACACGTGTTCTATGCTCATTCCGTGTAGCTCGGTTAGACAAGCTCGAATGCCCCTCGACTGTCATCATTCCACTTAAGATGTGTTCGCAGCATTATTATTTAGATTTTATATCACGCATACTTTCTTTTTATGTTAATTCAATGCATTACTTTGTAGGAAATTATACAATTGTATTTTTCACTTTATTTTCACTTGGAACAACAGATGTAGAAACTTGTAACAAACGATATGAATTCAATTTTTATTTATACGTTTTCTAAAAGAGTATTTCTCTTTCCTAAATTTAGAACAATAATTTTATTACTTATCCATATGTTAAAAGTTTATTATTTTTCATACAGCTTTTTTTTTATAAACTAATATAGTAGTAATTTCATTATTTTTAAACGGTTTATGGAAAATAAAAAAAATCGCATGTTAAGTATTATTATAAATGAGGTCAATTATTTCAAGTCCTTGAAAAATTAATCTATTTAGTTGGAAATATAATCTACTTAGCAGTTCTAATGAAGTCATATAATAATCAATTGCCCTTTGTTCCGCTAAGAAAAGAACTCCTAAAGCGGATTGGTGTAATGTAATGCTATTATGTAGACAAGATCTAGTTTTAGGCTTACAATTTGAGACCTATTTTTTTCAGCTTTACGCTGTATCAGCACATAGCAAGATACAGGCAGAGGCTTAGTATTAAGACACTCCGGCCCCCATTTTCCGCCGAATTCTCCGTAACTCATCGCCGCGCTTTGCCTCGTCACCAGAGCGAAGAAATTTAAGAAAAAATTAAATAACTCTCTCGGTGGAAGGAGAAAACAACACGGCATCGAATTCTGACATTTAACATGCAAGGTTCCGAGAGTTGGAAGGTGCCTCCTAAACAAGGTCCTCTGCCAATCCTGTCATGTGTGAGATACAGTGTGAACTTAAAAAAAGTATTAATAAGTTTTTTGTTATTGAACACAAAATAAAAGCACATACTAACCTAAAATCTTTCTTTGTACAACCAAAGTGAAATACTACGTCACATTTTCTTCACCATCAGAAATGAGCCAACTTTACATTTAGTGGCTTTGTCGTCAAAGAGATTGAAAAACTCAGCCCACGTAATGCCAATCTTGTTGTTTAATTAACAATTTCTTCGTGGTACAGAGAAACAAGGGTGTGGTTTACGGTTGTGAGTTCGATCCTCACTCGGGGAAATGAATTATTATTTATTAATATAATCTTTTCTTCGCTCTGGCACCAAGCCAAAAACCTGACATTGAGTTCCAATACTCACCATAGAATGCCTCGAAGAACTGAATTACTTACTACACTCATATATTTAAATTTACTTGTAAACGGTTAACAACGTAAATACATAAAAAATATTACCTTAATATATAGTATTAAGATTGTGTCGAAATAACTTCAAGATTTATGAAACTTTCTACTCTGTTGAATATAATTTTAATATAAAGTTTATTATAGAATAGATACTCTTTATATACAATAATTACTATTTTAAAGACAACTATTGTTCTTGAATAACTTAACAGACGGTCGTTTCAAAGTCGTGCGAGTTTCGAACTCTACGTCTTACGTCTGTCTTACAATGTTATATATTTCATTCGGCATTTCTTCAGTTTTCTTTAAACAATTCATTATTTAGGCAGAGAAAATAGATCGCCAAATGCCTTCAGCATACCTCTTTCGCCTCGTCCAATTTCATCAACCTCTTCGTCGTCCTAATGCTTTTACGTGACTTTCCTCCAGTATCATCGATACTACGTTCTCAAAGAGGAGTCTGGTAGATTGGAAAAAAATATTTCTGCTAAATAATGGCCAAGTACAACAAACAGAGATTTTAAAATACTTTTCTCGTATTTAATCAGTTATAATTACAAAAATAATAGGGATTGGTTTGGGATTGAGGCCTGTCGTGGCGCAGGAGCACAAAGTCTGACTAAATGCGACAGGTTGTGGACTCGATTTCCACTCGAGGAAGTAAAATATTTAATATTCTTAATTTCTCGAATGGAAATCGAGGCAAAGCGCGTCGTTGAGTTCCGTTACTTAAACGTACAAATTTAATTTTACCTTTTAAGCAGAACCCTTTCGTGATATTTTCCATAAAAATCTACAGACATCTCAAGTAGTGAGAAGTAAGTAAGAAATAATATAGCAAAGTAAATTAATTTAGATACACATAATATAAAATCCCAGGCGCGCCTACGTCCAAGCTTTGTACCTTCTGCTGTCTGCCAACATCCCACACTGAGAGTTGATTCTGAAAACAGTATTGATTCAGTCTATTTATACTCATAATATCCTGAAAGGATTACATAAAAGAGCTACTCTTGATATTAATGCTTTTCTAGTTTCGTTATATTTATTTTCATTTACGTGAAGTGGACTTTTGACTCACTTTGTTGATATAAAATACATTTTTAGAAGAAACGAACGTTTTAAGATAAAGATATCTTAAGTTCCTATGAATTTTATTATTTTATCCATCCTCAGCCGACGCCGAAAAATAAGCATTCATTTTTTAAACATATGCAATGCGAAGTTTTCCTGAATAATGATTTTTTTTTTCATACTTTGTCCAGGATTATAGCAAAGGAGACAAAGACAACTGTGGCGGAGCCCAACGCCACACTTTGTGTTATCATTGCGTAGTAGTTAAAATAATTTTCTTTATTCCCTCCCTAATTTTATTCCCTCGAGAAGGGCTTGCACAACCAGTTAAACGATGTACCGTTGCGGCTCGATGGCCCTATTGGTGTTCTTTTTAATTTTTTTAGCTTCATTATGTATCCCATAAACAATTATAAGCAGGGTAGGGGTAGGCAGAGAGCAGAGACCAAGGAACCTAGTGTTAAGACATTCCGTTCGCGCCTTGTTATCAGAGCGATGAAATGAAAATATTAAATATTCATTCTCCGAGTAGGTATCGAACCCACAACTATCGCATTTACGCTTTTACCCCTGCGCTACGCCGGTCACCTATAATATTTGTTACATAAATTGATATTTTAATTATCAATTAAAATATAAAATTTAAATGCTCAATTAAAATATAGTCTATAATTATATATTAATTAGCACATCTCTACGTAAAGCTCTCCCTATGACAACAGAGAGGTTTAAGCTTCTCAGTGAAGTGACAAATAGCCCCCGTGCAGGAAGTATCGATTGATGCAGTGTCGCGCGGCAACGCCGGCGTGACGCCACCCATGTTTTCCTCTTAAGATTTTGCTTGTAGAAATTTGTTTATGTTTTTATATTATATTTAAATGGATTATTATTGAAGCTGTCGTGGGTAAAATAAATATTAAATATTTTCATTTTCTCTCTCACTCTGGTAACGAGGCATTGCGCGGCGATGAGTACCGCCACTCAACACGCAATACCTCAAGGATTCAGCAGAAAGTAGGGAACGGAAGTATCTTAATTTGAACGTAGTGTCTGAACACTAGGTCCACAGGTTCTCGCTGCCTACCCTGCTATGCGCAGTATACAGCGTGAAGCAGTAAAATGTCTGTATGTAATTACTTTCAAAACCAACGTAACACCTTCCATTTTTAGATACATGAAAAGTGTTAACCCTGGTTTGACAAAGAGGGTTCTTGGGATAACCCTTTAAATGACATTGCTTAATGACTGTTATCAATCATCGGATTGGTCCTTAAATGTCATTATATGTATTGGAATTACTTTTTGTCAAATATTTAAAAAATACTATGACCTACATATGTACTTACTCATATGTTTAGACGTTTTTTAACTACCGTCTAGACTGCAACTACGTTTAACAAGTATTGTATACATTGATATATTTTTATAGGTAGGCTATATTTTAGCTGGATCTCATTTTAACTCTTTTTGTTTAGTTTCACGTTGTATCCCGCAGTTAGCAGGACAGGTAGAGGGAAACTGGGAACTTAGTGTTAAGATAACCAGTACTTCCGTTCCCCATTCTCTACCAAATATTTGAGGCATTGCGAGATGAATGGCGGAACTTTCCTCGGACTAGCCTCGTTACCAGAGCGAGGAAATGAAAATATTAACCGCGTACTCTTGTGGCACTACGCCGTGTCGGCCTCTTCTTAACATGCATTCTCCTATTGTGTAACATCCTCGTATCTCAACAACAGAACACAACAATACGTTTCACAATCAAAGTCACGGTATTAAGGTAGTTTAGTACAAGAATATTTTTATTATTACAATAATTTTGCGCAAAAAAGAATTACTATAGATACACTAATTGCAAACCAACACGACTATAGCCGACGCACGCATCCCTGGAGGCATATCGCAGCAATTGACGGCGCCGCCCTTCACTTGTTAATAAAGTAAATTTTAAACGATGAAATGTTTATAACGACACGTGCGTTTATATTTGGATTTTAAATATAATATTCAAGTATAAGTATAAGTAAGGCCGTAAAAGGGTGAGGCTGTAAACGCGACAGGTTGTGGGTTCGATTCTCACATGAGGAAATAAAATATTTAATATTTTAGGTGTTTAGTAATAGTAGCGTAGGCAGAGGGATCCTGCATAGACAAAATTAGTATAACGCTTTCATTGTATTGGGAAAGTCTAATTGTACACATGATGGTTGTAGGTTCGTTCGCCACTCGGGAAAATATTTAAATTATTTTCAATTCTCCTTCTATTAAATGAAAGTGCGGCGTTCGGTTCCGCTACTATCCATGTTTCTATTTTTTTGTCTTCACGCTGTATCCCGCATGTAGCAGAGTAGTAGTAGTAGTAGTAGTGTTATCTTGCTTCATGTGTGAAATTAAAATATGTATATTTGATGTAGCACTTCACTATACAGGGTGGAATTGTCAGCGCCACTTTAAATGAAACCACAGTTT
>JAEBDU010011496.1:0-11657 GCA_016802625.1 Heliconius numata
ATGGCGCAGAATATTCGCCTTTGCCCCGCCTCCTCAGCTCAGCTGCGCAGTTGCGTGGTCGCAGCAGTTCCCAGGGTGTACGACGAGGACGTGGAGGCTAGGACTGGTCGAGGCTCTGCTTGAAACTTGGTGTTCCACTACAAAACACAGCAGATGGTTTTCATTGGCTTTTTGCGGGCAATGCTAGCTTCACTACGTTAGCGATTCCCACCAATACCGTACCCCAACTTCACACCCCTGTAAAGTATATGTCCTCTTATTAACCGACTTCTGACCTAAATCCTTAAGTACGCGGATAGATGTTCATTCTCTGTTAGTATTACACCATCTATCGATGGAGAATACACCCTGGAATTATTTGATATAGTGTCTCATCATTTTATTTAACTTCGCGTACCTGATATTAATGAAATAATCGACCTCCTGAGGTTTTCCCTAACCCCCGCTAAAATTCATAAGTCATGACAAGCACCTTCATTTTCAAGGCCGGCAAGATATGGGTATTCGAACATCGGGTTTTCCTTCTGCTCGTTATTTCGATTAAAATATATACAGGGTGGAAGAGGCAGCGCTTCTTTTATTGAAACTGCATATAGGGTAAAATATTTCAAACCCGAAGCTAAAGAAATTAATCAAGATGCCTCAACAGTTTGGACGTAGGATTTTTTTTTCATTTCACGATTTTTCTCCATACCTGTATTTCGTGTGACGCACACATACACATATTAATACAAAAATACTACTAAGCGTTGCCAAACTTCTACTTTTCATTCGCCAAAACATAACCGAACGAGAAAGAACGATATCTCGCGTTCTCTTTCACGCAATTATCTATTTATTATAAATCTAAATAACGTTCAAAGCTCTTATTTAAATTGTTTAATAAAATCCTACTTTAAGTCAATTTATTGTATCACCTTTATTATGAAATTATTTAGAAATACTGCATGGTTATTGAACCACCCACAAAATTATATTCAATTTTTTTAACACACAAAATGATATTGAACTACGATAGATAGGTACTTACATTTAACATTAGTTTTATATCGTCGTTGTCGCATTCTCTTTTTACTACCACTAATATTTACATCATAAGTAATATTAAAAACTCAACATTTGTTTGAAATGTCTTAAAAGAATGTATGTTTTGATAGTACACTCAAATACTGACACAAGAGTTTCACATTTTAGAAAAATACTCAGTAATCACATCATCACGATCACGAAACATTCATCACGATTTTAGAAATTTGATTAATGATAAAATTAATATTAAACAACATCCAAATAATTTGAAACACTTAATAATTATTCAACGTATAAAGTCGAACAAAATAATGTAGATACAACAGAACTTAGCCGTTCCGCGGCTAAGTTCTGTTCTTACACACATAATTAAAAACATTGTAATAGTTGCCTTAGATTTTCATTATCTATATATATAAAAGGACTTGTCCTCACTGACTGAGGTAAGACGCACGCACAGCCGTAACCGCTGATGGGAGAAACGTGAAATTTGGACAGATGTTTACTTTTGTAATCTGGACATCCACTAAGAAGGGATTTTAAAAAATTTCAACCTTAAAGGGGTGAAATAGGGGTTCAAAGTTTGTATGGAAAAAAAAATAAAAAAACCTATAAATACAATGGGTTATGGGCCCAGACCACGTCGTAACAATAATAAAGAAGATTGCATCAACCGTAGAAAATTAGAAATAATGGCGAGTTTAAAACAGCGTTACTTCACGCGACGCTTCGACGTTGGTATTGAAATTTGGAGGTTAAGTTGCCGGGAAGGAATAAAAAAGAAAAACAAGCAAAAAAAACAATCACGATGGAAGGGAAACAGCACAGTAATAAAACTGGAAGGAGTAAAAAATTGGAATGCTTGGAAGTTCCAAACCATAATACTACTACGAAGGAAAATTGTGTCATCATCATCATCTGCATTAATTGTAAAAAGAAATGCTACAATTAAAAGAAATATTAAATGTTTCAAGTGTAATAATATGGGTCATTGTCGAGCTGAATATAATGTGGACAGAAAATGTAATATTTATTGTTAAAAAAAGTGAGAAAAAATGATAATTGTAATAATTTTGTAAACATGTTAAAAATGAGTGTTAGTTTAAAAAGGGAAAATAAAAATATGAATTTGTAGTGCAATAAAAGTAAAAATAAAAACCTAATAAGAATAATTCAATAAAAGTGTGTGTAAAGTGTATTCCTAAGTGTTGCGTTAATTTAACATCAGCTCGCCGCCGTTGCCTACATACCTACGCTAGTTGCTGCGACTCGATTTCTTGAATGAAGCGTTTGCGACGTTGCCGCTTTGACAGGTAAGTGTGTGTAAGTGTGTGCGTGTTTATATTATACTTTACAAATGGCGTTTTATTTTAAAACGATAATTTTATTATTTATTTTGTTTGAAAAAATAACTTTTTCATTTTTGGGAATTATTTTTTTTCTGAATTATATTAGGCTTTTATAGAGTAGTTAAAACTGTGGTTTCATTTAAAGTGGTGCGTTCAATTCCACCCTGTATATACAATAATTATGTTCTTTTTAATTGGTAACTACTATATATAACAAATTTCATTTCAATTATGAAAAAAATATAATGGAAAGAAATTTTAATTTTCTAATTCCAGATCATCGGCTGCTTAATATCGTACTTGGTGATAATGCTGACCTACGGGCCCGAGTTCAAGGCGCCCGCTATGATACAACACAGCAAGTGGAACTAGCTGAACAACATACACGTTTGGTCATGGAATACTGTATTGCACCTGTTCATATATTTTAAACATTATTTACGTTTATATTTCCATTTCTTCGCTCTGGTGTGGCGGAGAAGCGCGGCGTTGAGTTCTGCCACTCAACGAAGTGGGGAACGGAGTATCTTAACACTAGGTTCCCTATGCCTACCCTGATTTGTGCAGTATACATCGTGAAGCTGATTTTTTAAAATTACAGACATAGATATATTTAAATAAAATATTAAATAACTTTTTGGACTAGTTATTATACCTGTGTATTTCCTTACGTCTACGGCCGCTTAGATAATAATTAATTCAGCAAATTGCAACACTATCCCCGATCTGTTACTTGAAGCAGACAGTACAAATGTAAATTTAGTATTCTATTTTGAGAAATGTTGGGTATTTGCCGTTAGTTAGCTATGTAACTGACTATGAAATTAATGGATTCCTGAGAAAGTATTAAGCTACTAAGCTTTATTTATGAATGAAGCTAGAGAAATAAAATTCAAGAATTATATAATCAATTATATATTTAAATTGATTAACCATCTAGTTTTACTATTGTTATTGTAATATAAGTATTATTTTTTATAATAAATATTTGAACCATTCCACCATGAATTCTCTTCTTATAAAAATGAAAAATTTACGTTCCAGTTTTTTCTTTGTTTCTATACAATAAATATTCTTGTTGTTTGTTGTTCTTGTATTTTAATAGTATCACATAGAGTCAATAAGTTAGTCAATATTAGAGCAATACTAGAATATATGTAAACTTGTATTAAATACTAGCCCGCCCGCGGCTTTGCCTGCGTGAACTACCAAAAACAACCTCTTAGAAGTCGAATATTGCAAATTTCCGTCTTAGCGTGCACCTACGTCCTATAAATAACTCCTATGCAAAATTTGATATTCCTAGCACATGTAGTTTCTGAGATTTCGTGATGAGTGAGTGACCTTTCGATTTTATATATATAGATCGAGTTTCAGGAGTTTAATAATCCTACGAAATCTTTATATAAATTTTCCTTTAATTACTTTGGAGATAAATTTACCAAACAATGGACATTGAATGATGACAAGTTTTTATTCCGTTTTTGTAGATGTTTTCCGTAAAAGAGTCTCTTAGTAATGAACATCTGTTGCCAACTGCATAGTTCCGCATATAGCGACACATTTCGCAAAATTTGAACTAAGTTATCTAAAATATGGTACTTAAGAACTTCAATTTCAGAATTCAATTAAAATTAATGTTTTGGTTTAAAATTAATAAATGGTTTTTTAATAAATATATAAAGTGGGTTTTTTTACACAAATATGTACTTATATACCAACATACAATATTATTAGGCTGCCGTCGCAGCGACACTGCATCTGACTGCAAACGCGACGGTTGTGGATTCAATCCTCACTCGAGGGAATTCACTATTTCCATTTTCTCTCTCTCTCTCTCTCTCTCTCCCTCTGGTAACAAGACAAAACGGGGCTTTATGTTCCAGCACTTAACAGTGTTAAGAGATATAGCGTGTTTTTAGAGCCTGATTTTAGAGATATAGCGTGTTAAATTAATACGCTATAGCGGGATAAAGTGTGACGCAAAAAAATGGACGAATTTATTAATAGAAAGGGCTTAAAGCCAAATAAAATAACATGAATACAGTTCATGTTATTTTATTTGGCTTTGAGCCCTTTCTTCTGTATCTTAATTGATACATACTCGCAGATATTGGAATACTTTGAAATTTGACGTCAGCAAGTTCATAAACTTATTGTCCTGTTCTCAAAGCTCCGTAAATAGCAATACGATTGTAATGAAATTCCTTTCTAAGAGTCTCTAAAGCGATTAATATAGACAATGTTACCGAACTCAAATAAACATCAAAGATTTACTTGTTAAGAAGGAGGTCAGGCCTTGCGGGAACGATTGATCAACGAACATTAGCTGATGAAAAAATTCAGCTTCACGCTGTATCCCGCATACATTGCGTGTTGAGTGCGGAATACGCGGAACTCAAAGCCGCGTTTTTTGCCTCGATACAGAGAGTAGAAATGGAATTTAAATAAATATTTCATCTTCTCGAGTGGGCATCGAACTACAATCAGTCGATTTTGCAGAACACTGTGCTCCTGGCCCACTGGCCTGAGTCATTCGAATGTGTTTTTGTAATAATCACAAGAAATCATAAAAATAATAGTATTTTTAATCATAATTTTAGTGTTTATTTAAAAAAATATGTTATAAATATTTTCGACAAAACAATTTAAACTAACTAACCGTTTACAACAAGTGGATATATTCGACCTACACTGTCTCTCAAGTGTTACAACTCGAGATGACCGAGACGGCGATTTACTTGAAGTTTAGTTCCAATTTCCATCGACTCTATTTGAGTGTGATAGCGATAGGAATTAATACTTGTAGGGAGTATTTCTGCAATATGACTCCAATTACTGTAACAAAATTGAAATGGATTTTAATCGGAATATATTTAGCTTTTAAATAAAATTTTAAAATATTCACATCATCATCAACCGCCATCTTTTGTCCACTGCTGGTCATAGGCCTTCCCCAATTCTCGCCACCACACTCGATTCTCAGCTCTTCGGACCCATCCGCTTCCCGCCAACCTCTTTTCTCACATAACCATAGCAAAATACTCACATACCTACATAATTATATTTATTTTTCCTTGCCCCTAGTAGAACTAAGTCAATGCTTTATTAATTAATTTGTTCGTTATTTATAAAGAAAATATACATCAGTTTCACGATGTATAACGCATGTAGCAGGGTAGGTAGAGGGAGCCTAGCGGTAAGCCACTCCGCTCCCCACTTTCTGCCAAATTTCGAAGACATTGCGTGTTGAGTGGTGGAACTCAACGCCGTGCTTTGCCTTGACAATCGATTACATATTTAATTTCCTCGAGTGCGTATCGAATCCACAACCCGTCGTATTTACAGTCACAGTCGCTTGTGCCCCGCGCCACGACCCCGACACCATGGCTCCTGGCCTCAAGAAAAGATTTACATAAATACACAAAAGTAGCTATTTAAATATATTGTATACAATACAATACTCGAGGCTGTCATGAATTGAGTACATTCTAGGAATATATGCATATTTGTTGTTCACGTTCAGGCGATTGTGAGGGATTAGAATATAAAATCCGAGATTTCCCTCGTCTCAGTTCTTGACGTTTTTATTTTTAGTATGAAAGCTTCTGTCCGGAGCATATTTGATATATCAGAACAACTTTTATTGGGGCACTTGTTGTTGTTCAATATGTTCGAGAAATTTGTTGGAATAACGTTGTATTTAAATAACATTTGAAAGCAGAGGTTGATGCCAATCGTGATGCAGGGGCACTAACGTACGATTGTAAACGATCGATAGGTTGTTGGTTCAATTCCCATTCGAAGAAATGAAATATTTAACTTTTCCTCGCTAAGGTAACGAGACAAAGGCCATTGAGTTCCGCCAAACAACGCGCAATGTCTCCAGACTTCGGCGGTAAGTGGGGAACGGAAGTGTCTTAATGTTAATGGAATGTCTTAACACTAGGTTCCCAGGTTCGTTCTTCCTAACCTGTTATGTGTGGGATACAGTGTTATGCTAAAACCAAATTATCTTTACTAATTGATTAATTGATTACTTACACTCACATTAAATAAGGTCGAGAGAGTATATTTGTTTTTCATATTTTTTCGTCTCTACCTAAACGTGAAATCGTCGTAATTATTATATGAAACTAAAATAATTTAGTAATCTTTTTTTATGTTACTTCATAAATATTTCGCTTGAAAACGGTCGGTCGGTCGGTCGGTTGGCCGGTTTGAAAACTATTCGTTATTTGTATTGAAAATAAACAATACGCTGGATGTAGTTCCGAATCTCATCCGGGGTAATCTATGTTTATCTTCCCGGTCTGGTAAATTAAGTACAGGATTGAAATCGACTCATTCCGTTAAATTTGTAATGTCTGGGCAGATGCTCTCTGGGCACCTTTCATATACACGCAGTTTCCATTATAGCATCGATGCAACGGTTGCAGGTTTACTTCCCATTGAGTAAGGCATTCCTAAAGCTCACCTTTACATGACGAAGTGTCGTCGAAGTATTGAAATGCTAAGAATGCAATAATTGGATGGTCCCTTTAAAACTATATTTCTATATTTCTTTGAATTAAAAATAATCTCATTAGTTTGCTGATCCACTTTAATCTCAGTAATTTTCCGCTGACGGCTATTGCATTATTAATAACTCACAAATGTTTGCTTTGACAACATTCTGAAGAGTTTTTAATAAGTTAAGCTTTCATTTTTTAGCTTTCGAAGAATTTCAATACTTTTGATCGTGATTGAACTTTGATATTATTAATAATTTATTATTTTCCAACATGATTCAATTATGAATATCTATCAATATTTATGAAACAATTATAATTTCAGAACTTAATATTGTTTTGGTTTTCTTTTTTTAGGGTTCCGTATTTCAAAAGAAAAAAATCGAAATCCCTGTAGGATTACTTCTGTCTGTATGTCTGTCAAGATTGCGTGGAACTATCAAGCTGAAATTTATATCAACTATCCACGGTCCCTTGCAGCACAAACAAATATGTTGCTAAATTAACGCAATGAAAGATACAAGCATTTTCATTTTCACTGCGTTATCAAAACCTGTAATAGGATTCGTTCCGTCGACTAAACGTAGACGTGAACTTTCATACAATTATGAAAGTTGGCAAGAAGTGAGAACTTACAATAGAAACAAACTTAAGTGTGTCAACTTTCAAGTCAAGTATTTTTTACGTTACCTTTGTAGTAATATATTATGAAAACGGTAGAATTATCGAGGAAATATTAGAACTTTGTTATTTTTTCAAATCGAAACGAATATTTTGAAAGCTTTATTAAAGAGATGAATTTATTGTACTCATATGTATATTGAGGTCATCGTAGCACAGTAGCACAGCGTCTGACAGTATACGCGACGGCTGTAGGTTTTGTAGTAGGTCTAGGTTTTTGTAGGTTGCGGCGTTAAGTTCCGCCATCCAATCGAACAATCGATAATTAAGCGGAAAGTGGAGAACGGAGTATCCATCTGCCTTCTCTGCCATAAAAAACATTACAAGACATCGCAAAGTTAGACACGCTTCGTTTAAAGTAATTAACTCTGTCTCATCTCTACGGCATTACCGCGTGTAATTATAAATTACCAACTGAACCCTATAATGATTGCTTTTTGCATATTACAAAATACAAACTCTGGAACGGGTATGGTAATAATGGTCGTCGTTTTTGTGAGATGGAAGTATCACATTTCCCATACTTTGTTTAATTACCTGTTCACTCAGAATATGAGGAGTTTGTTTGTGGTAAGGTAGGGAAAGGTAATTAATAGCTTTATGTTTCTCGTATTATTAAAATTAAAAACATATACAGGGTGGAAGAGGCAGCGCTCCTTTTACTGAAACTGTATAGAAGTTAAAATATTCCAAACCTAGAACTAAAGAAATTAATCAAGGTACCTCAACAGTTTAGACGTAGGATTTTTTTTTTATTTCGCGATTTTTATCCATACCCGTATTTCGTGTGACGCACACATAAGTGTACGACGTTGCCGCTTTGACAGGTAAATGTGTGCGTACTTATGTTATACTTTACAAATGGCGTTTTATTTTAAAACGATTATTTTATTATTTATTTTGTTTGAAAAAATAACTTTTTCATTTTTGGGAATTATTTTTTTTCCGAATTATATTAGGCTTTTATAGAGTAGTTAAAACTGTGCTTTCATTTAAAGTGGTGCTGACAATTCCACCCTGTATATGTTATTTTAATTCAAAAAAAATATTTTAACTAAAATTTGTTTTTAAAAACACTCTGTTTTACACATTATTCTCATTAAATCGAAACTGATGCTGCAGTTTAAATATTCCAGTTATTTTTGTATTTAAGCGCTCCGCGATGATTGCATTTACAGTCAGCTGTTACCCAAATGCTCCACGATAGCGCGAGTTTATTTTATTGTTATTGAAACAATGCCTAAAAAGTTCAGTATTTAAAATATTTTAATACTGACTATACTCGTACATACGTATAGGCTCGTATCTGACTGAAGTACTTCACAAAATGGAAATTTAAATTGAATGAATCTAAAATGAAACCTAATTTGTTTACCCACCAACTTTGGACACCAAGTAAGAATTCGCGGACAATAGGTGCCGAAGTTAGTTATAGGTCCAATTTATGGGACCATTAATTGGCATTGTCAGACCAGTTGTGGCGCAAAGACAGTTCAGTTCAGTTCTTATATTATGGCGCAGAGACGTGACTGTAAACGTGACAGGTTGAAGGTTTGCTTCCCACTGGAGGAAATGAAATATTTAATGTTTTCGCTTTGGTGTCGAGGCAAAGCGCGGCGTTGAGCTGTGTCACTCGACACACAATGTCTCGTAAATTAGGAAGAAAGTACGAAGCGGAGTGTTTTATCTCTAAGGTTTCTCGGCCTTTCTTGATATACGGAAAAAAGCATGAATCTTTTACTTAGTTACGTTTAATCTAATCAGAATTCATAGAAAGTATCTCGAAATATACTTGAAATATTGCTTCTGGCGACTTGTGAGAAATATATTCCACAGAGAGCGTCACAATCTGTCCCATAAATTATATATAATTTTTTATGAAGAATTATTAAGCAGCTATAAGAGATCTGCGTTCTTGTGAAATAATTAGATTTAACATTCAGTACGAAATATCAAAAGCTGTTAACTTTAAACAATTTACGAGTTTTAGGTTTTTAATGAATTATTTTTTTTTATCTAATTATTATATGAACTAATAACTTAAATTGACGTTGTAGTCATATTGGAAGTGTTTTTTTAAATATTTTTTTTACTTGGCTACCCTTAATTTAAACATCTTGTCCCCAAAATATGAGAAAAGAATCAATTTATGATAAATTTATGAAAAATGCTTTTAAACTACATATATTCAGGTGTGACTGTCGATATAAAATCATAATGAATAATTAGATAATCATTATTAGCAAAAAATATTGAATGTGTATACATAATTCTAATCAATGACGCCACTTTAGGCAAGAGTACAACACAACAGAAACATTAAAATGAAAGATAATACTTCAATTTTATCTTTAATCATTGAAACTTCAGTTAGTTTCTAATTCTACGACAAAATTCTATTAAGGAAGGTATAATTAATTAAAAACACTCATTAAAATACCATATATATGTAAGTATGTGAAAGATGATCTCAATGCCGAGCGGTCAAGGTCTGTGATCTCTTCAGTTTATAGTAGGTACTTTCATCCGGCGGGCGACATTCGTGACGTCACATGACAGCACAGCGATAGCAACATAACGGCCAGTAACGACCGTGTGGTGTGGTACAAATGAGCAATTCTATATGAAATGTATGGAAATGTGTATTGAACAATGCTACCAAGTAATTAGGAGTTAATAACAACTCAATATTTCTGTCTTGCTCTTATTTCCGGGCTGTCCGGGAGCAGTAGGTGGGGGGGGGAATTAACATTTTTAATGTTGAACAAGTGTCAATAATAAAAAAAAATATTTCATAACAACCAAACATGTTCTTCTGAGCAATTGATCTGAAATTGTATCAAATATATTAGATTTTTTATCATAAAGTTCTTGGTTTTCTCCCTTCTCAAACTTTTTACCAATATGACAAAGTAAGTAATATTCATCTTATTATCAATATAATTTTTACACTCACAGAAAAAAAAATCCAGTTTTAAATATTGATATATCAATGACCGTTTGATTTAAATTGTTTTATATACACCATACGCTAAGGGATATGCAAAATTTACGCTAAATCAAAAATACGTTAGCAAATATGCAAAATTTCATGTATTCTAATTTATGTACGAGTTGTGAAGGGCTCAAAAGTAGCTTAAAATAGTTCGTGTAAAACACACATTGCACGTTTCCAGCTCTTTAACTTGGCTGGACGCGCTACCGCGTGTCTTGGTACCTTCTATATGTATATTATAATATATGAATATATAATATTATATTAAAACCGAGAATATCATAGATTCCTAATGTGATATCGTAAGGCGTCTCCCCCGACTTCATATAAAACACGTTTCGGAGCCAACTTTATGAGATTTTCTAAGCTGCTAAGTGGTTGAACGGTCAGAACTTATCGACCATTGAATTAAACGAAACGAAGAATTCAATTGCGAGATTTAGCTGCACTCAAGCGATGCTAAAAATCTCAACATTAGAGCAAAGTTTAAAATAGAAAATTGAAAGTTGGCCCGAGATCCGTATTGGATACTAAGTTAAGTCTAGTTTTATTTATTTTTGCCATTACCGTTATTGGCTTAAAATAACCTAGAATTTATATTAAATAAATATTGAAAATAAATTAAGTCTGTTTCAATAGAAGCAATATCGTTTCGTATTTACACATAAATGATAGAGCACGGGATGAACCTTCCTTCCAATCACGTAGCTCAAAGTCTAGATGTCAGTAAGCCTTAAATTGGAAAGTGAAAGACTTTGGCGAGGGCCATTATGGGAGTCGTCGCTCCAAGGGAAAAAAAAACCCCAAAATGCTCTGCCTCTAAGGCTGCGCGCCAAACTAGCACCGAAGAAAGAGAGGACATTCCGGGAGTCGAAGAAACTCCAAAATGTTCTGCCTCTAAGGCTGCGCGCCAAACTAGCACGCAAGAGAGAGAGGTCAAAGCCTTTTTCGATACCCGAAATCAACGGGAACAAAAAGGACACCGTGAAGGCGTACTAGAGCACAGCAGGGGCTACATAACACTACCTGCCCTAAAAATGGCCAAAAGCCCAAAGGAGCATGCTATAAATGCGTTCATCGAGTTCTTAGCCA
>JAEBDU010011497.1:0-28064 GCA_016802625.1 Heliconius numata
CGATTTTGTATATGTCGAGGTGGTAAAAGCTTTCTTAAACTTTGCCACCAACTTAAAAATAATAAAATTTAATTTGAGGCCGGCATAGCGCAACTGCGCAGTATATCAGTAAACTTGAAGGTTGCGGGTTGTCATCCCCCTTGAATTCTATTCCTTAACATGAAATGCTTCAAGAATTCGACATTTCAGAATTTAATTTTGAACACTATGTTCCCAGGTTCCCTTTGCCAATTATGTTATGAGCAGGATACAGCGGGATGTCAAAAATAATTTGAAACCGTCATGGCACAGCGGCTCAGGCTCTACCTGTGAATGTGAAGGCTATGGATACGATCCCCACTCGGGTTAATGCATATTTTCATTGCCCCGCTTTCGTATACAGCGGCATTGAGATCCACCTCTTAACATGCAATGTCTTGTAAATTGAATAGAAACTGGAAACGGAGTGTCTTACCATTAGGTTCCCTCTGCCTATCCTGAAATGCGGGTAAAAACGTAAAGCTTAAAAAAATACAAAAAATAATCGAATGGAAACAATATACATATACCTACATACAAACGAGTTACAAAACATTTTGTTATTCACATTTCCATCGTGCTAATGATTTATTTTGTTTTAATTAGATTTAAGCGAACAACTCTTCATACGTGATCTGATATCGCAAGTGCCGCGTGCTAGAAATGAAGTTGTTTAGACAAATACCCTTGCGCTAGAAAGCTAAGAATAATTATAGGACATTTATTTTGTGCTTTGAAATGAAAAAATATTTATTTAATATAAATCCGTTTATATTAATTTGAAAAAAGATAATATTTTTTAGTTTCATAGGAAACCTACCGTTAAGACACTCCCGTAGCTTACTTTCTACCCAATTTTAAAGACATTAAGAAGACAGACAAGAAGTTTGAACGAACACCGCGATTTGTCATGTTACCAGAGTGGGGAGCAGATTTTATTTAAAAATAAATAATTTTCGTTTACAGTCATATTATTATAAAAAAAACAAATTCATATTTATACTAGCGACTCGCTTGCGGCTTCGCTCGCTTTAACTACACAATTATTTGTTTTCTAATTTGAACGAAATACTTTACATTGATATAACTTTTTATTCATGAACAGATTGAAATAAAACAAACATTGACAACAACACAATATTAAGGTAACTTTTCCAAACTGAAAACTTCTGAAAGCCGTTTCTCTGATACTCGTTTACAAACGCACAGAGAAATGGACAAAAAAATAACCACATGCAGAGGTCTAAGAGGAAAGAGACATATAGGCAGAGCTCACGCGAAATGGTAGGGCGATATAATTAGAATAGCTGGCCCAAACTTCAAGTTACTCAGGACACACAGTCATGGTCTCTTTTGAAGGAGGCCTTCACCCAAAGTGGGGTTCTTGCAGATTAATAGTCTTCTAATATATAAATACTAGCGGCTTCGCCTGCGTGAACTACGTCATTATTAATTTCTGTCTCCATTAGTACCTACGTCCTATAAGTGACGTCCATGCAAAATTTGAGACTCCTAGCATTTGTAGTAACGAAGTTTCATACAAACTTTCAACCCTCAAAACAACCCCTTAGAAGTCGAATATTGCAAATTCCCGTCTTAGCGAGCACCTACGTCCTATAAGTAACTCCTATGCAAAATTTGAGATTCCTAGCACATGTAGTTTCTGAGATTTCGTGATGAGTGAGTGACCTTTCGATTTTATATATATAGATACATATATATATACACGTAGTTATTTAACTCATATTAATATTTAATGTAACACTAGAATCATTAACATTATGTCATTAGAATTAAAAATAAAAATTAGATATCATAGAATAGAAATATAACATATGTATATATGTGTGCACTTTTTTATTTACTTATTAATGATAAATACTATTTTTTATTTATTAATGATAAATACGGTTGTCGTCCGCGTGTGGCCGCCCTAAGAGTTCTTCCAGGATGCAATTAGGCTTGTTGCGGCGAGCTAGGTGAAGGTCGAGGGACCAATGTAAAATCTTTCCTAGCCTGGATATTTATATAAATTTATTTACTTTATGTTTTTAAATATATAAAAATATTGTATATATGTAATTTGTGTATTTATAACGGAATATTAAATTATAAAAGCCATCGCGGCGCAGGCAGTAGCTGTGAGATTGATTTTCACTCGGGAGAATGTATTATTTTCATTTCCTCGTTCTGGTATCATGACGAAGCACGGCGTTCAGTTCCGCCAAAAAATAGTTTAATTATAACTAAATATATGTGCATTTTTAAATAGTCCTCAATATTTTAAGAACTGAAAGTGGAGAACTAAGTGTCTTGATATTATCTTCTATCTCACACAATACAGGAAATACACGACTATAAAAACAAAAGTTGTTTTTTTATATTAAATAAATGAATAAATTATTTTATTCTGTTTATAGGTAACATACATTAATATATGCAATTATCAAATTCGAATATAAAATGTACTACAAGCTCTATGCGGAAATTGAAACACTAACGTCTCTAATCTTCAGACGTCTCTATCACTAGTTATGTCTGTTTTTATTATAACTGAATAACAAACTGATAGGCATTTTATGTAATGTCTTTTATATTTACTCAATTACTTTCATTTTAAAAAGATCGGGAAGATATATATATATATTAAAGAAAAGAAGAAAAAAGCGTACTTTGCATCCCAGTGACTTAATGGCGAAAATACATACCTACGGTACTTTTACAAACACTATAGGTTTATAGTGTTTTTATGTCAAAAATCAAAACTGACTACTATCTACGGCTTTGCCTTTTTTTAGCCGGCATAGCCTTCTCGATAAATGGACTATCCTTAATAAAATTATTGTTGCAATTCGGACTAGTAGTTCCTGATCCGTCCAACCAAATAAACTCTTTAGTGTAGATTATATTAATTAATTTCCGTTTACCTTCCCCATATTTCTAAGCAGAACATAAACAGCTTTGAACCGACGACCATCGAAAACAACAAAGTAAGTCTACATTTCTACGTATTCGCATTCGTGACCTTCGTACTATCATGACGGAATATTTTTCATATTTTAAACAATATCAATAGTATAAACAGTATAAACATACATTCTCATTTAGGGGCAATGTCGCGAGTATGGAGGTCGGAGTTTATAGTGATAAGTGATAACGGCACACACTGCGATTTGGAAATAGGCTAATTATTTAACATTTTATTTATAATACCAATAACATACATCAGGGTAGATAGAACCTAGGTGTTAAGACACTCCGTTCCCCATTTTTGAGGTATTGTGTGTTGAGTGGCAGAACTCATCGTCGGTCTTAAATTATAGCAGTATATGCCAACTTAATATATAGTTAGTATGTAGTTTCATTGGCCGATTTCCACCGTGAAAGAGAAACAAGTGGGTAATACTTTTGCTGAACGGACTCCTTTTAAATAAAATACAATTAGGTTTCCACTAGCAAAGAGTTTTGTATTTTGTAATTAGTTTGTTTCGCTCTCTAGACTTGAGCGAGTTCATTTTTTTATGGAAAAGGACAAAACAAACGAGCGTTCAGGTCACCTGACGTGTATCAGATACAATAGTTGTTGTGTGTGTGGCAGTGGTAGTAGGTTCATTTCCGGCACCATTTTGAATACTTGTAATTATGATATATTCTTACGAAGCAAAGCGAACGACTGGTGCAATTGTTCGACCAAGTCGTGTCGGTTTCAGCGGTGGTGCATTTGAGTCTTTGTTTACATTAGACCTATCCTTATATGGTGCGCTCTTGCATACCTCGTAGTCCAAGATCCCAGAGCTGCCAGACCTACGTCACTTAAACCAAGCAGTACAGACGGTAAATCCGACCCATTGCGTAGTGTTACCTCTGCACATTAATGCTGATTTCAAGAACGATGCCATCTCTATTTTTCCGATACATTGCGGATCATAGGCTTTTTAAAATTTAGACGGTTTTTTAAAATGTCCATTCTTTTTGTAAGATGTCTAAATAAATTAGACCTTGGTCGGACTGGGCAACCGAATCTACACGTCCATCCAGTATAAATAATTGTATTCTATAATTCTATAAGACTATTTATTGTCTCTGAAGTCTCTCTGTCTTTGACAGGCCTCTGCCAGTACTCCTGTCCGTCTTAGTGGACCGACTATGTCCATGTGTTGTGTTGTTGTGTTCGAACCTGTTACTGATTTCGTAATCTAATGACGACGGTACCTCGATCGTTGAGATCCTTGACAAAGAGTCCGCAACTATGTTATATGCACCGCTAATATGTTGAATCGATGTTTTTACTCATGCAGTTTCTCTGTAGAGTATGTAATCTCGTATATTCTTATATTATTTTATATAATATATAATATTAGATTTTAGATTATTATTATATATATTTTTTTGTATTAGTGAAATTAAATAGGTAGTATTTATAATATTTAAGTTACATATACATTATAACTTTTGTATACTTCTCCAATTTTCTTTTTCACTTTTTACAAACTGTATTTTAGTAAGAAATAAAAGGCTTTTTATTTATTTATTAAAATTAAATAACCAAAGGTAGAAAGCAAACTGTTTTCAGGATAATAATAATTAATGAATAATCAAATTATATATTCTTAGTAAGTTAAAATTATCAGATATATTATTAAATTACTTCAATAACCTGTTCTATACCTGGGTTCCATACCTGTCTTGTTAAGTAAATATGGTATCGATAATCTTGTGTAATGTGTAGCATTGTGTGTTTATTGTTTTCTTTTAAAAAAAGGGGGAAGTCATGTGCTGTATGCACATAGGCATTTAAGCATTAATGTATGTAACTAACGCAGCTTAGTCTTTGCACGAAATATCTATTTGATTGTTACTCTTTGCATGCCATAGTATATAAGGCGACGCCGAATTAATTATTGAGGGAGCTACAATTGTGTATCAATGTACTGGTAATGAATAGCTGCTTCGCACCGGTCTATTCTTTATACCCTAAATGACTACGACGTTATAGTGTTTAAAAAAATAAATCTTATCGACCTGGAAACACTGCCCCAGGTAAGCCATTCCACAGTTGCATGGCGCGTGGAAATAAGTTCCTACCAAACCGTACAGTAGTGGAGTGCCACGTATCCAGATGGTGTAGATGGTATTTCAGTTGTGACGTACTGTGCATTTAGAAAATTCGGCGGCAGGTAACAGGTGAAATATGTAGTTGATAAATGCGGTAGAGAACGCACAGCGACGAGACGTCTCTGCGCAAAGTCACAGTGTCAAGCCTCATACCTATCATTGGGTCCTCAATGATGAGAATGGCTCTACGTTGTTTGCGATTAAATGGTTCAAGCTGATACTGGGGTGCAGCAGCCCAGAAATGAGAACAGTACTCCATATGAGGCCGAACCTGGGCCCAGGGCCCTGGGTTCTTAAACAAATTCTATTATATGGAAAAACTATTGACGAGTACTATCATTAAGGCAATTTGGCAAGAGGCCAGTCGTGGCGCAGAGGTACCGTAGACCGTAGACGCTCCAGAATTCGGTGGAAAGTGGAGAACAAAGAGTTAGTTTTTCCTTAACATTAAGCGTGAAGCTACAAAACGTGAAGTTAAAATCATTATTCTTAAATTTATGCTACAAATCCATCAACTGTTTATAAAAGGGAAATACATTGATTATTACGTCCGCACAGTTGGACTCACAGAGTAAATAAAAATAATTCGGGAAGTATTTTTTAAACAGAGTAAACATAACAATTTGAAATAACAAATTGGTATGTCTCGAGAAGTATAAGCCGTCGGAGGTAGAATTTGGCATCGTTTCAATGGCGGCCATCGATAAGTAACTCCTGTACTTTCAAGTTCCAGACAGTATTTGTAACTGAAATAAATCAACTTGGAACACACTTATCTGTGAGTCATTAATATTAGTTTGTTTTTAAAATTAGTTTTTATTTAATAGAAAAGTATCAAAATTTTATTGTTCCATCACTCAACACACAATGCCTCCAAAAATTAGCGGAAAATGGGGAACAGAGTGTCTTGACACTAGCTAGTAGATGATTATACTATAGGTACATGTTATTAATTTTAACATGTACCTATAGTATAATCATTTACTTTTATTATTTTAAAAATAGCAATTCTACCTTTACTCAGTAAATCTGGCATTGTATAAATGAACCCCAATTTTACAACTTAGCCCCACGTGGTTGTATCGATCGGGGAGATTTGGCATACGACTGTGTAGGTACTGAATGTTAGATGCAAACTGACACGAGCCGTAGTTTCTCATCAAATACATACAGTGGGTAAAAAAAGTATTTGCACACCCTAATTTTTTGAAATTACATCTACAAAAAAGTAGAATGCTTTCAGTTAATTATTGTATTTAATAGCTTAATTTATATATATTTCGAATTGGTTAATAAAAATACTTAGAAAATAGAAATGAAAAAATGACACGGTATAAACACATATTTTAAAGTCAAATAAGTATTTGCACACCAACCAGCTTGTACGTATTTTGTTAAAATATCAATAATAAATTAAAGTAAAGACACTTAATATTTTGTGTGCATTCCATTAGCATCAATGATGGCTTGCAATCTCCCTGGCATCGATTCCAATAATTTGGACGTTGTTTAAATCGAGATTTTAGCCCATTTCTCCACCAAAGCACTCTTCACATAATTTTTATTTAAAAATGTCATTTTCCTCACATTTTAATCCAGCAGATGCCATAAATTTTCAATTGGGTTGATGTCTGGCGTTTGTGGCGGACTTTTCAGCATTCTACGGGCATTGTACAACACCCATTCCTTACGATTTCATAGCTGTATACTTAGGATCATTATCCTACTGAAAGTAGTATGTCTCACATACGCCTAATTTTGATGCGCTGCAAGATAAAATATCGCGCTACACTTTAACGTAATCTACTACTTTCATTATTCCTTCGATAAAAGCCAAGTTTCCGACACCATTTGCTGTCATGCAGCCTCAAACCATCACATGACCACCGCCGTGTTTGACTGGACTACGCTCATGTTTCACCTGCCGTTCAGTATTTGGCTTGGGCCACACAAATCTTTGTCTGTCCGATCCAAAAAGATGAAATTTGCTTTCGTCAGAAAAAAATACAATTATTCCAAAATTCTTAACGCGTATTTACGTATTCTTTCGCGAAAGTTAGTCTTTTTGCTATATTGGCCTCACTTATGAAAGAATTTTTCCTCGATGCTGTGCTGCGAAGACCACCATTACCCAGTACGTTTCTTACAGTTTGGGCACAGACAACCTTACCTGAACTTGACGCGATATCATTTGCTAAACTTTGAGCGCCTGTAAATGGTTTATTTTGTACCGATTTAAAAATTTGTCGCCTTTTTCTCGTACTGAGCTTCTTCGGAGGAACGGATCTTGCCTTATTTTCAACACTACTAGTTTCTTCTCGTTTTTTTATAATATACCATACAGTCGAGTAATTCAACATTAAATTTGACTCGATTTGGCGATAATTTCAACCTTCATTACGGAGTAAAATAATTTCTTCACGCGTCGATAACGACAATTCAAATTCTTTCGGCATGTTTGCTTCAAGAATTTTTCTGAACACTAAATAAAAGTCTGGATATCAGGAAACGTTTCCCGATGTTCACATGTATACATACAATGTTCACATTTTACCTAAAGTGACAAAATGTCGCGGAAATAACATTGTATCTAGGGAATGGTTGGTGTGCAAATACTTATTTGACTTTTAAAAAAGGTGTTTTTACCATCTAACTTTTCTTTTTCTGTATTTTAAGAATTTTTAATAATTGATTCGAAATATATATAGAATAACTTAATAAATACAATAATTAATTAAAATCATTCTGTATTTTTGTAGGTGTAACTTCAAAAAAATAAGGTGTGCAAATACTTTTTTTACCCACTGTATATAAATAGCTTTTATAGTTTAAATGTGCTTCTTCTTGGATAACATGTGTTAGAATGTAATAGAATTAATGGAGAGAAAAGAGAACAGTGTGACTTGCAATTATTGTAACTGCATATAGCAATCGATCGATTATCTATCTATATATATAAAATCGAAAGGTCACTCACTCATCACGAAATCTCAGAAACTACATGTGCTAGGAATGTCAAATTTTGCATAGGAGTTACTTATAGGACGTAGGTGCGCGCTAAGACGGGAATTTGCAATATTCGACTTCTAAGGGGTTGTTTTTGGGGTCGAAAGTTTGCATTAAACTTCGTTACTACAAATGCTAGGAGTCTCAAATTTTGCATAGACGTCACTAGGACGTAGTCATGGAGACAGAAATTAATAATAACATAGTTCACGTGGGTGTAACCGCGAGCGGCCCGCTAGTAATATATAATTATTCATTAAATATTTTATTTCCTGAGTGCGAATCGAACCCACAACTTGTCGTGTTTACCGTCGCACACTTCTGCTCTCGGGCCACGACTGACCTCATCCATAATATTAGTTATTTAATTTATAATATGCATTTATATAAACATATGAATATAAAAAGAAACATAATTTCGTTATATGACCTTGTGCAAATTTTAGATAGTGAATTTCGTGACTGTCAAACGTAAATACGAAGAGTAAGAGCCTAATGTTTGCTAATTCTCTTCCACATTTTCAGCTTATGTATTATTCATGTGGCATCGTTTACTTTTTTTTTTGGTTGGCAGTTTTTTTGTTGATTTGTCTCTGTTTTTTTAGTGAAGATATGTTAGTACTAATTACAATTTTACAATTAAAAAAAAATAATATATGTAATGTTATAAATCCCGATATATATACTAATTTGTATCCGGAAATTCAAATAAATTTAATCCACCAGGATGGAAACTAAGTTGCTATTCTCTATTGTCGACAGTTACGATCGCCACATTCTATCCCGTTCGGTTTCTCTATCAGAACGGGATGATTAACATAATATAAATATAATCATTCCCTCGAGTGGGAATCGAACCCACATACATTGTGTCAAACAACCACTGCGTCGTAGTGGTTATCAACAAAGTAATTTTGACTAATTATGCCAAGTCGTCACACGCGCTACACATTGCACCATCAGCCAGGGTTATCAGTCATGATAAGAACACTTCACTGTTTCTTCCTACGTTAATCGTTAATTTTTAAGGCAATTTTAAATATTATCTTATGATTTATTTTAAAATAATTATGAATTAAATTCATCTATATAGATTAATTAAATTAAATCTAGATTTTTTGTTACAATTTTACAATTTATGAGAAAGGGGCCGTCGTGGCGCAATGAACATGACGGTTGTGGGTTCGATTACAATCACAGGAAAGGATAACTTAATATTTTCATTTCTTCGCTCTGGTAACAAGACAAAGCATGGTGTTGAGTTCCACCATTCAAGGGTAGATAATAATAAATTACATCTTGAGTTGCGGGTCCCAACGCCAGGCTTTGTCTTGTTAGCGGAGTGAATATACCTAAATATAATATGATATCTACATAGCTCTCTTCCATCAGACAAAAATAAAATAACAAAAAATATTTAGAAAGACCAAAATTAGTCTGTCGTAATAAAACATCTATATTATATCCACCAGCTTCCAAACAAGATGGCGTTCAAAATTAAAATCTCAATAATTCATAATTGAGTTATGACGTCATACCATTTAAATGGAGTCGGCGAAATGAATACCATTAGAAAATGTCTGCCCCATATTTCGTTGAACAGGATAAATAAGATGTTTTGTCGTGATTTGCTTAGGTACGGAGAAATTCTTTATTGTTTGTTGTTATATATTCTAAGGCCAGTCGTCGCGCAGGCGCACAAGCATGCGACTGTAAACGCATAAGGTTGTGGATTCGATTTCTACCCGAGGAAGTGAATTATTTCGCCCTGGAAACCTAGTACTAAGACACTCCGTTCCCGTTAAATACTTCCGTTCCCAACCGTAAAGGTTTCCGAAGTCCCATTATATTTGCTGAACGACTGAAAGTAGCTGAATGGGGGTGACATGGGTAACCATTGAAACTACCCATAGACCATCGTCGACCGTGTTACTTTGCTAGTACCGGCAATCCCTAATTTAGTTCCACATAATAGGGTATCGCGTCTGCTTTAAACCACTCAGCTTCACGGAACCATCGAAACAGAAACCTATTAGGTGGTCGGCGGTATTTAATTTAGCCTTACATTCGATGTTTTTACTATAAAGTGAGGTTTTTTAATTTTTGTTTTGTGAGACAAATTGAAAATGATTCACGGTTGAAGTTGAAAACAAAGTGCTTAGACACTAGGTTCTTTTTGTTTCTATTGAATAGATATTTGTCACTAATTTGTGTTTTATAGCTTCAAGCCGCTTTCTTTTCTACTTTCAGAATGTCATTATATGTGCAAACTCGACGGTTCTGAGTTTGATTCTCACTCGTGGCAATGACGGAGACCGTTTTTGAATTCTGACACTCAACACGATGCCTCGAACAGCCTGCTTGTCTTGACACTAGGTTTCAGAGGGAACCTTAAGAATAAAATTTTAAAAAAGTAGAAATGTAGTGTTAATGGTTATATTTAGGCCTTTCATAATATCCAACTTGAAGTAGAAACACTAAAACAAAAACTTAGAACAAGTTAAGTTTGTATATCGATACACTTTACGTTTCAAAGGCACACACGTAATACCGTCGAGTACCGACTTACGCGAAAGTGGGGTGCTCTAGATACCACTTATAAAGAAATTCTGTGAGAAGGAAAAGCTCTGTTTTTGATTGTTGGTTGTGGGTTCGATTCTATCTCGAGTGAATGACTTATATTTATTCAATTGAGTTCCATCATTTGACGATTTTTTATTTACTTTGGACCTCTAATAAATAAATTTATATTTTCATTTCTTCGCCCTGGTGTTGAGGCAAAGCGCGGTGTTGAGTTCCACCACTCAACTTGCAATGCCCCCAAAATTCGGCGTTATGTGCCGCCACTCAACACGCAAAGTCAAAATTAGGGCGGAAAACTAGAAACGGGGTAGCTTAACACTAGATTTGCTGTACCATGCGGAATACGACGGGAATGTGCGGGAAAAAGGGGAATCTTTGGGAAAACTGAATGGTTGTGTATTCGGTCCCTACTCTGGGATAATGAACTATTTTCATATCTATCACTGGCAAGGCAAACTGCGGTGTTCAGTTCCGTTGAATCTCGAATGCGGACAGAAAGTAGAGAACGAAGAGTCCTAATATTACTAGATTCTCTCTACCCAGCAATTAAACTTTAAGATAAGAATAAATATCTAAACTTTACTTTTGCCTTTACAAAACGATACACCTAGTCGTACATAGACATTACCGCAATACGATTTGAACCTACAATAACCGTGAAGTCCCGTCCACTGCGCTATTACAGAGTTAAAATGAATTAATCACTGCCGTTAAACCGTGCCATTTATTAGTAGGAAAAGTTTTCAGTATGATAATCCATGTTATAAATTATGTGCGTGACAAATTCTATCGTTATCTCTCTAATCGGTTTTAGGGTGATTGGAAAATAAATATTTTTATATATAAAAGTTCACTTTTATCTATCTTTACTGTATGTATTATAAAATTGGAGAGTTCGTTTGGGTGAACATGCCAATCTCAGGAACTACTGGTAGTATTATTATTGATAGTTTTTTTTTATCTGTTGTATAGTTCATTTATAAAAGAAGAAAGTAAGCTAAGCTATATTACATCACGCTACGTATCGATGTAAACTATCGAATCTGTTGCTTATATTTTCTTACTAATTCTATTGAAAACTGAAAATAATGTCATAAATATATTTAGTAAATTTTCGTATAGTTCAAGCGGGCGTAGCCGCGTCCGGGTCCGCTAGTCTATATATATATGTCTTTATGAGGCCAGTCGTGGCGCAGGGTCACAACCATGCGACTATACACGCGACAGATTTGTAGATTCGATTTCTGCTCCAGGCAATAAAATATTTAATATTCTCATTTCCTCACTCTGGTAACGAGGCAACTGATTAATTGAGACACTCAATACGCAATGTTTTGGAAATTCCGCGGAGAGCGGAGAACCGAAGTATCTTCAGCAGTATGTATAAAAGTATAAATTCGAGGTTCGCATATTTACACTTCAAATACAACCAAATTTAAAAAAATGACCATAACTACATCAATTTTTTTAAAAGGTTCATACATAGAGAAACGGTATATCATTGAGAAGTGATAATTGAGTTAGTGTGACTAGGACACCGCTTTGAACAACTAGAGATTTACGATAGATGTACAAATATATATAAGTTACAATACTAGATTATTTACATACGTTTTTTTAGCTTCACGCTATATTCCGCTCATAGCAGGGTAGAACAGAGAGGACCTGGGAACCTAGTGTTAAGACACTCCGTTCCCATTAGGACACTTCCTTCCCTGTCACCGTCCAATTCTGGAGGTTTTGCGTGCTACTGCGAAACTTGCTGCTGCGCTTGTTACCAGACTGAGGAAATATAAATATTCATATTTTAATTTCCCCGAGTAGGAATTGAATCCACAAACTGACTGAGTGATAATTTAGTTACATTACTCCCATGTAATTTTTGAATTTTAGAAAACGTTGTTAATATATGAACAAACAGACGAAAAACAAATATATTTTATAGGGGTAGAACCCTTTTTCTTCTTTCGAGGTGCGGAACCCTAAAAACATAATCATAACTTAGCACAATGTAGACTCTAAATATGTTTCATACAGAATATTCGTGGTTTCGAACCTACAACTAGTAAGAAAGATATCGATTATGTTATACAAAATGTCAGAACAAGTCAGCGAATTACTCGCTTCATTACACGGCCATTGCTAGACGAACTTGGCCGCATGCCTTAGTTTAAATTAAATTACTAATAAGATAAAGTCATTTCCTGGTTGATAATAATTATGTTTGATTTGAACGAGTTTTGAGAGCCTATTTAATATTGTAGCGAAGTTGGGCTTTATGTATCTGTCTCACTGTATACGCGGAGGTTATGGGTTCGATTTCCATTGTGTAAAATTATTAATACAACGACCGTCCCGATAAGACTCGTACTCTGGCTACTCCACTACGAATACAATATGAAGCTATAAAACCGGGTAACTCAGGCCCCCCCTTATTGTTTACAACTCATGCTTTCGTATCAATTTCAGGATTGGAAGTCAGCGGGAAGTAAGTAGAACTTATAGAAGTTGAAAAACTTAAGCTTGAGGAATATGCACTCATTTTGTTTAACAGAACCCTAAATAGAAGGAATATTTTGAAATTAATATAGGAGTGGGATTTTCCATTTTCCTTACACTCTACATAAGCAAAGTTAGAGACGGCGACTAGTATGCATGTACATATTTCTTGTACTTTGCTGTAGTTATTTCCGGGCAGCTAATAATATATAGATCGCTGAACTAACAGTTTGTAATGTCAGTGTCTCTACTTCATACGTCGTCGTCACTCTTTTTGGCATAGTTTCTATGGGGAAGCATTTTTTCCACTTTTATTTTTAGTTTGTCAATGATAAATTACGAGTAGTTTTGACAAACTTCAAGAATATATTATACGTTTCGATATATTACAATAATGTTTTTAAATCATTTTTGCTTATAAATGACCTGAATTAAAAAATAAAAATACTCACTTTTTTAGTTAGCTGATGATTCAACGTTGCTTGTATGGAACCTTCTAATCGGGAACTATTTTTTGGAGAATTGAAATAAAAAACATTTTGCTTTGAAGGAAAGCTGTCACTTTCGATTTCTACCAGTTTTGCAAACTCATATAAATCTTATTAAGTATGCTAAATAAATGAGCATTAGTCGTTTCGAGGATTGCCACAAACTCGTTCGATCCTGATCTTGCATCCCGCCTGCAGTTCAACGCACGGTTACACTTGATATGATTTGCATTTCCTTGCACAGCATCCGTTTTCTTAAGTAATTTATAAATTGTGTTCACCTACTTGTAGAACTTATGTTGCTCAAATGGTGACAACGGGTATTATAGAGAGCTTCACGCTGTATCCCGCGTACAGCAGGATAGATAGACCGAACCCAGTGTTAAGACACTCCATTTCAAGTCTTTGCATGTTGACTGACGGAACTCTATGCCGTGCTTTGTCTTATCAGAGCAGGAAAATAGAACTAATCTATATATATAAAAGGACTTGTCCTCACTGACTGAGGTAAGACGCACGCACAGCCGTAACCGCTGTAGAATTTGGACAGATATTTACTTTCGTAATCTGGACATCCACTAAAGAAGGGATTTTGAAAAATTTAAACCCTAAAGGGGTAAAATGGAATGGAATGGAAAAATGGATGGTATGGAAAAAAAATAAATCGGCACCGATTTTTATAAAATTTGAAATTTAGATTTTTATAACAATTTAATTGAACACATGTTTCATCGTTTTCAACCATGGAACATATGTTGTGTTCCATGGTTTTCTAGAATTCACCCCTTAAGGATGCAAATAAGGGGTTGAAAGTTTGTATGGAAAAATCTTTAAATTGCCACCGATTTTTATAAAATTTGAAATTTAGATTCTTAAAAATATTTCATTGAACACGTGTTTCATGGTTTATTAGAATTCATTCCTAAATAAGTAAGCGAAGCTGCGCGCGTCCACTAGTCTTAAATATAATTACTTAGTTCGTGTTTAGTGAGATACTGAAACATGTACTTGGTCGATAGTCATGGTCGTAATATCTTTGACAATTTGTAAAGTACGAGGAGACATTTGAATCATTTCTCCGTTCTTTTTACTTCCAAAGGTATAAAGTATATTGCGTGACGTTGTAAAGGAACTATCCAAGAAATCGTCGAATAAAATATACCCAACAACCGTCGAGGTAAACGCGACAGTTGTAGGTTTGATTCGGGGGGACGAATTATTTTTATTTTTCTCCTTCTGATAACAAGATAAACCACGGAGTCCAGTTCAGCCAATCAACACGCCAATGTCTCGGAAACTCCGTGCTTGAGGAATGGAAGGTCTTAACACTAGGTTTCCTCTGCCTACCCTGCTATGTCTCGCAGATAGATACACAAAATCTAAACCAGAAAAAAATATTTTCATAATTTGTGCTGAAAATTTCAACAATTTAGCAAAAATTATCATAAACACATAATAACCTGTCTCTAAATACTAAGGGATTGCAGGAAACTAACGTGCTATATCGTATCGAGGCGAGAGATTGGCACGTCCCGGAATAAGACGGGATGCTGGCTGGACCGTCCTAGACGTTGATTAACCCAATTACATACCTGCCAGCGGCCAGACCATTGTTGTTTTGTGCTAGGATTAATTTGATTTGTTTTGTCTTCTGTTTCACGCTGTATCCCGCACCCGCAGCCTAGTGTTAAGACACTCCGTTCCCCACTTTCCCCCCACATTTGAGTGGAGTAGGCAAAAATAACTTAATGCCAAACCACTCTGTTTCCCACTTTCCGACCGAATTCGAGCCCTGCGCTTCGTAATTTAAAAAAATCCTTTTACAATATAAATCGGACAATTCTAAAAACTTACGAAGTTCTAATGAAAGTATTGATAATAACCTGAATAGAAAGGTTAAATCGTTACTCTACCAAATTATTCCACTTCGGGACCGGGTGTAAGAGACATAATTACTGCAGCTCAACATATACATATATACAGGCTGGAAGTGTCAGCGCTCCTCTTACGGGAACAGCATATACCTACGACTCGATTGCGGCGTGTGCGTCGTTCTTGACAATTGCTTGGAAAAATCTTTTCGAAAAAAAAACAAATAATTATATTAGGCTTTTATAGAGTAGTTAAAACTGTGGTTTCATTTAAAGTGGTGCTGATAAGAACTCTCTGTATACTACTGTATATGCGATCGATGCGCTACTATACTAGCGGCGCGCCGCTGTCTGCGGCACCTAGGGTTGGAGACGGTCTCGGACTATTCGTATACTACGTTCGTACTCTGTTTTAGTTTGTTACTTATTTCTACGTAGTGTTTGTATTTAAAACGGATAAATATGTGTTGTTTTGGTATATAATTTATAGGATAGGCTTGTCAGCTTTTCGGCTATAATTTTGAGTCAGTTTTTTGTGATAAAGATAATTGATAAAAAATCGGGGTAGTTCTAGTAATAAAAAAGAATTACTTATTACTTCGTTATAGGGGCAGTAGTAGAATAATGGAAACGGAATTTAACTCTAGATTCAGTGGGAAAGGGTGAGCTTATATTTCTTTTTCAGAATTGACATAATTTTATATTATTAAGATAACAATGATGATCATCGAATCAAGTTAAATAACATTCACACGTGCTTACCTCATTACAATGTTATATTAACGAAGATTTAACTCGGCACTCTTTCTGGGTCAGCCGTGTGGAAGGCGAACGTTCGATCAAGTTTTTACAAGTGAGGGTGGCGATCCACCCCTAACGTGACCCGCCGTCGTAAGTCGATTTCATTTTGTCAGAAAGCATTCTATACTCTGATATTATGTCAGTTATCTGCTTAGTCAACAAATGGTGATTTGTTTATATTTAGTTAATTATTTCTGCCGACTTAACGTAACTGGCGCTTTGTGTGACGAAACTCAACGCCGCATTTTCTGTTACGAGGAGGAAATTGAACGTAAAGTGAAAAACTTAGTGTAGTAACACAAGGCATATCCTACGTGAAGCTACAAAAATATATAAAAATCCGAAGGCAGTCAGATTTGAACCCGCACTTTGGATGGTTTCCAAGAGTTAAAATTTTAATACATTTTATTAAAAAAATATTTTCATTTTAACTCAAAATTAATAATTTTAATTTCATAATTAGAGAGGGACGAGGGTTGGCAAGGGTCCCGCTCGGCAAGACGTTGTTAGTATTAACAAGACGCTAATTGTCGGCCCCGAGTCTGAGAGAGAAACTCCATTATGTCCTACTCCTGACAATTGCGGTACAGCCACCTGCCTTTGAGAGTTTAAGGTAATGTAATAATAAGGTATTAGTGTAAGCGTTGCTTTCGGCAGACAACGCACATGCTATACTAGACTTCTCTATTGTACGTCTTAAAATCTGTCTAAACCAAGTTAGAGGCGATAACTATTATAGAAACATAAATATAAAGACATTTCTGTACAAACACATCAAAACACTATACAAATAATACAAAATTCGTTATTCTAAATATCGAAATTCCAATAAACTTCACCGAAAGGTCGTCCTTTCTGTATGTCCTCATATTATGCTAATGCGGGGCTGAACTAAATATGTATAGGTATTTTAGCTTACCGTCGTCATGGTTACCGGGGGCTTTCTACCGGCGAAACGTAAGGTATTGAACGCTAGTTCGTGGATGAAATTTGGCGTCGAAAAGGTATTTGAATGCTGTATAACTATAGTATTAAAAAAATGTGTGTAGTCCTTATTTTCTTTTGTTTTTTTGTAGTTTCACGCTGTTTCCCGCAATTAGCAGAGTAGATAGACGGAAATTGCTTTCAAAATAGGCATCGTCCAGTTTTTGGGACATTGGGTGTTGAGTGGCGGAACTCAAAGCTGCGTTTTCTAGTGTTATCAGAGCTAAGTTCAAATAATTCATTTTTATTAGTAGGTAATCCATAAAAGTGACGATCTTATCAATTCAAACTGGAATTTCTAAAATAACAACGTTAAATATTATTAGGTACTTATGTCGCATATGTACATTTTACATACCCAAGTGGTATTTCGTAGAAGTTCCGAGTGTTCCCAAAGGAATCCAGGAATAATTCTTCCACCTGTCCAATTTCTGTTGTTTTCCTGTCTCGCTACTGACCGTGCTTAGCTCTTGTTAGCTGTTCAGTTAGCATTCTTGAATAACCGTTTGCCTTACACTTAAATGGTGGATACAAATTATAAAGCAGAGTATATTTGATTGAACGCGCAAATCTCAAGAACTCATGGTTACTACTGAACATTATTGTTTGTGCTGGATCGTCTATTTAATGAGGTTTTACATTATGCTTTACTTACCTCCTGCACCTAGAATGTATTCAAGAACGCGGGTGAAGCCAAAGTTAAAAGCTAGTTTAATGATGTTCCGATGGGATTTAATTATTTTTTTTTTAATTTAAAAATTCGTCACATATTAAGAGTTTTAGAATTACTTGCGCAATTTCTCGTACAAAAGCTTTGAAAAAGCTTTTCCTGGAATACGCCCTAACACTCTATTCAATTAAGCTATATGCGCTACCTTTAATTTTCTATACTGATTACGGTCATTTCATATCGACATTTTGAATATATTACTGAATTGAAATAGATATGTTTTAGCAGAAGCGTCTGGTTCGTATTTTTTCTGTAAGTCGTTTTTCTATATATAGATATAATAAAATAGTGACACATCACTGTACGTCGTGTACAGAATAGAGTAAAACGAAGACATAAGAGAAAAATTGTTATTGGGGACATTTATTAATATAATAGAAAACAATTTTTGTTATTAATATAATAGAAAATAATGTTATTCGATATTCTTTTCAGCTTCCAGCATGTAGCAGAGAAGGCAGATGGTGCCTAGTATTAAAACATTTCACTCCCCACTATCCGCCGAATTTTGGAGACATTGCATGTAGGATGGCGGAATCGAACGCCGCGCTTTGCCTTGACACCAGAGCGTAAAAAATTATTTTTTTTTAAATATTTCATTTCTTGGAGTGAGAATCGAACCCACAACCTGCCGCGGTTGCCAGGTTGTGGCCCTTGCGTTACGACTTGCCTCATGTTATTAGAAAGCGAGCGGTAAATATTAAATGACTAGTGGGCGCGCGCAGCTTCGCTTGCTTATTTGGACCCTAAGGGGTCAATTCTAATAAACTATGAAACACGTGTTCAATGAAATATTTTTAAGAGTCTCAATTTCAAATTTTATAAAAATCGTTGGCGATTTAAAGATTTTTGCATACAAACTTTCAACCCTTTATTTGCACCCTCAGGAGGTAAATTCTAGAAAACCATGAAACACATGTTCAATTAAATACTTTTAAGAGTCTGAATTTCCAATTTTATAAAAATTGGTGCCTATTTAAAAAAAAATCTATACAAACATTCAACCCCTTATATGTACCCTTAGGGTGAGAATTCTAGAAAACGATGAAACATGTGTTCAATTAAATACTTCTAAAAATCTAAATTTAAAATTTTATGAAAATCGGTGCCGATTTAAAAAAAAATCCATACAAACTTTCAACTCCTATTTCACCCTTTTAGGGTTAAAATTTTTCAAAATCCCTTCTTAGTGGATGTCCAGTTTACGAAAGTAAACATCTGTCCAAATTCCACGTTTCTACGCACAGCGGTTACGGCTGTGCGTGCGTCTTATCTCAGTCAGTGAGGACAAGTCCTTTTATATATATAGATTAATTACCTCGAATGAGAATCAATCATCCCATCACATTTGCAGTCCATAATTTAATAATAAATTATTAATAATTAATTAATATGCTTATTTAAACTAATAGACATTTTGATAGTGGTTGAGGCACGAGAGCTATGCATGGATCTTGGTATTTGGCACTCCAAATGTACCTGCCGTTGTCATGGTATGAAGGCATGCATATAATATATAATGTTCAATCGAATGTACCTACGGACATATATTTTATAGAAATAGTTCAAGTAAGACTTAGGTGTGCTTAGTTACAACGGTTGTGAATTCGACTCCTTGCTCGAAGAACAGAATTATTTTCGTGTTCTCGCCCTGGTATCAAGAGAGAGAGAGCGCGACGTTAAATTTCGTCTCTAAATTGCTTGTCTTGAAAAGTCGAAACAACAGAAATGTCTAAGCACGAGGTTCCTTCTGCCTACCCAGCAGTATACGGGATAGTGTGTGAAAGTAGCGCTTAAATATTATTAAGGGATTTGAAGCTGTTCGCACTACTATGATAAGACACCACCGGGTCACAAGACTTAAGTTAGAATACAATATATCACAAAATTCTAATTATGTTTTTTTGTTACAGGTAAGATCGATATGGTGGCAAGAGTCGTAAGTAACGTTCTGTAGTTCTCATTTACACTACATCTTCATGTATGAAAATTACATTTTCGGAGGAGTTTAAATGGAAACGGAGTGTCTTAACACTAGTTTCCCAAAACCCCTTTGGCTACCTTACTATGTTTTAAGTACAGCGTGAAACTAAAAAAATATAACAAAGAAAGATAAAAAAGTGCGTCACCGTCACTATTTTCACAAGCTAAGATGGCTATATGGGGATAACCAAACATATATTCTACAATAGATTACACTACTCTAAGAGACATACAGCTTCTACATTAATTCTATTATTAATGTATAGACACTTCTTTTTTGTTGATTTACGCTTTTCTCGCCTTTTTTTTAATTATCTATGTTTTTTTACAAAATACTTATTTATATAAAACGTTTTTGTTTAGTAGGTAATTTCTATTGTTGCACGCGAAAGCGAGAACACACACAGAAATCCGGATAAGTTTTCAATAACACATTAATTTTTCTTCAGCTTCACTACAAATTCTTCTTAAGGGGGTAGGTGGTAGATAGACGAAACTTAGTGCTCGAATGTGAAAACTTAACGTTGCGCACCCTATGCCACGATTGCTTTATCCATTTGGGTCCTTCTCTTTTCAATATTTTCATAAACGATATTATAGTGTGTTTTCAGAACTCAACTCTTGCATATATTTGCTGATGATCTTAAATTTATTAGAGCTGTAGGAACATTGGAGAACTCAATTTTACTTCAAAAGGACATTGACCACCTAGTTGAAGGGTGCAATGATAATGGCATGAGCGTAAATGCATTTAAATGTAGACACATAAAATTCACACGTAAGGCACGGTCTGTTCCTTCATTTTACTCCATTAAAGAATTTATATTTGAAGAGGTCACAACATCAAAGGACTTAGGCATTGTCCTAGATTCAAAACTCACTTTCTTACCACATTTGGAACAGACGATAAAAAAAGCCTCCAAAAAATTATGGTTTGTAATATGCATGTCAAAATTTTTTCTCAAACCAGACACTAAAATTATTTTATATAATAGTCTCATTAAAAGTACACACTACGCCACACATATTTTGAGACTGGAACGTCTTCTAAAACGTTTTTTGTGGAATCTGTCATTTTCTACAGGAAAAGTTTAAAAGTTAACTTCGTATAATAGCGAGAGGTTAAAACATTTTAAAATGACATCACTGGACAATCGCAGAACTTTATTAGATATTCGCTTTATTTATAAAATATTAAACAATTATATCGACTGTCCTCAATTATTATCCTAGGTTCAAAATTGGATCACTATCTATCCCATTTCGTCGCACTGTACTCGGTTCAAATACAGCATTTCCTCATTTGAGCAAACTTCTAAACGACTATAGTATGGTTACGGATGTCTTTTATGACTCGATAAATAAATTTCAATAATTTCTTAAAGAATCTCAAGTAAGTTTCATCTTCTACCGGCTAGCACTTAAACTGCATACAAGTTATTTAACACTTATTTTATTAAACATTAGATTTAAGTAAAACAATTATGTGTTTCCATGCTGTGTTTACCTTTATATAGTTGTACAATAACGTTAATATTATAAGTATAAGTATCATTGTAACAACTGCTGGTGAACCATTAACAAATAAAATAAAATAAAAATTAGTAATTCTCAATAGACGAGCGTCGACGGGGTTACGTTCAGTAGAGTAGGCAGTGTACTCTAGCACGTGCTTCCATTTCGGTTCATAATTGGATACGACAACGATTTTAATTCACATATTTTATGGAATAATGCCTTTTTGATAGTTTTTTTTATTTGTTACCCGTTTTCCAAAAAAGGAGATTAGCAGTGTTACATGAATGGGTGAACTGAACGCCATGTTTTGTCTTGATGCAAGAGCTACAGAGTTAGTGAGAGAGTTCAACCCCCCGCGTGAGAATCGAACCTACAACCGTTGTTTTAACGAGCATTTTGTCTTATTATGAATGGACATAACACAGACACAATTAATTTTCTTAAATATTATTTATTTACGTGTACCAATTTTCTTAAAAAGGAGCTGAATTCACGACCTTCGACTCATTAAGCATAGTGCGATACCGCTGCGTTAAAATTTAAAATTATATTATTAGATTACCTTGAATAGTTTATAAATAACTACGTACTAAAATTTCATACTTTGCTCTACTTTTTATAGTTTTATAGTAATTTCTTTATAATGGGGTTTCGTGGATCGGTTGATTATATGAGATATTAGGGCCGAAGTGGTCTCGGTACCCAATCAGAAGAATGAATTATTATCATTTTCCCGCATCGGCAAAGACAGCGTGGCGTTGAATATCACCACACAATATGGAATGTCGGAATTCATTAAATAAGCGAAAAACGTAGTGTTTCACATCTACTCTTTGCCTACCCTGCTACAGTGGACAAATTTGAAACAATAGACTATATATAATACATAAAGTATAATATATAATATTAAACTTCAAAGTTATAGTATATTTTATACAAAATATTCACTTCTAATATTCCTCTTATTATTGATATAGTAGAATTCTCATTAAACTTAGAAATAGCCAATTGCTACTAAGTATTTTTGCTTTCTATTAGTCTTTTTAAGCCCCTCTATCCATTTCAGTCAATAATATTAGATGTACAGACAACATATTTTTACTGTTTTATTATATATAGAGATAATATTACAAGTTCGAAAGTAATTGCATTTATATTTTTTTTGCCTAGAGATAGCATAATATATCGGTCACTTGGCACTGATCGTCGATTGCTCATCCAAACGTCATGTACGACTTGTGAGCGTACATTTTTTTCTATAACAATACTGAAAAATATTTTTATTTAATATACTAGTATGTTTGACCTTAACGTGTTGGACATCTTTAAATATTTTTTTCATATTGAGAGTTACTAAGGTGATTAAAGAGAACTTAGTATTAAGACACTGCGTTCTCAGCTTTTCGGCCGAATTCAGGACATAGCGTATTGAGTTGCGGAACTCAATTAGCTTTATAATTAGAGGGGCAAAAGGAATAACTCATATCCCTCGGCTGGAATCGAACACGTTTCCAGTAAGACGCTGCATTAATGCGCATCGTAAAGAACATCCTATACGAGGTTTTATATATGCGTCACACATTCTAAGTGCCTGAGGTAACGATTAACGTAATATAATATAGCCCAAAACCTTTCCTCGTAAGTGAACTAGATTCCTGTCGAAGAATTTTTCAAATTTGAAGCTTAGTTCCTGAGATGAAAGCGTTCAACCAAACAAAATCTGCAGCTACAAAAGATTTTAAAAATATAGTTATATATTATTTTCTTATACTCTAAAAAATAAAATCTATATTACTTTGTTTGTATTGTAATTTACGAATGCACCTTCAGCAACTAATTTGTGCAGTCTCCATTGCCCATATTGTTCAATTGTTTAAAAGTCAAGTTTTCCATCGAATACATTTTCTATGATTGAAAATTAATCACTTTAATTTGTTTTGTAGCTTCAACACTAAGGGAACATTAAGATACTTCAGTTTCATACTTTCTGGCGAATTCTTGAGGCGTTGCTGGCAGAATTCAACGCCGCATTCAACCTTAATTCCATAATTTTGAAATTACTTATTTTTTAAAATAACCTGACCTATCTTAAGTTTAAATGGTACTGTAACATTAGTACGTCTGTTTCTATTAAATTTGAGGCCTACTTCCGGTGCAGCGCCTGACGACGCTAGCGTCTGACAGTAAAGGTGACGGTCGTGAATTCGATTCCAACTACAACAATAAATCTCGCTCTGGTATCAATACAAATCGCGGTATAGAGTTCTGCCAATCAAACCGGAAACCGGAACCGAAACCGAAAAACCGGAAACTGTCTGCTACAGGCTATCTAACAGAAAAAATCAATTAGAATGAATAATTTCTGAGATTAGCTCGTTCAACCTCACAAAATCTACGTTTATAAGTTCCAGTAAAGGTGCCGAAGAAACAATAATTCATTCCCTCGAGTGGATATCGAATTCACAACCGTCGCGTTACAGTCACACCCTTATACCCCTGCGCTAGGACGGCCTCTTGTAGCTGAGCTGGCCATCTCCATCCAACATACTTTCGCTTTTCCGATCACGCGGACGCCAGCGCGTGTAAGCCGCCTAAACTATAGCTTCGGTCACGGGACCCAATTATAAATAGCGTGAGCGGGCCCGCTGACGGCTGAACCATTCATTGAGATCTCATTCGGGGACGGGCCGAGACTACTGTAACTTGTCTGTCTGTTACTTTGAAATTGTATGTTTTATGGGTTCAACTTATGGGTATATTTTTTGTATGATATTGTGCTTTTTTACTGTCATAATTAGAGTAATTTAGTTTAGAAAAAAGTGTTTTTTATTATATTTGTTGAAAATAAAATTGGTTTTTTAGTAGTGCATTGTGTCGTCCATTTCTTATATTAAAATATGATGATTGTCAATTCTGTTCAATAAAACTTGTGCATACATGTATGCCACAGCAGCGCAGTAGAAAAGCGAGTACAAAGTTCAATTCTCAGTTGCAATGCTTTTATTTAATACATACTTATTTATATCTACGGTTTGACCTGTGTGAACAAATAGAGATAACTGAGAGTTGCATAATTCACATTTTAAAAGCCCGAAGTGCCTCTATTGCAGGTATATCGAACTAATATACTTTTTTCAATAAATGGACTTTTCGTTGCGGCGTTGAGTTCCGCCACTCAATACGCAATGTCTGCATCTTCAGCGGAAAGTATAGAACGTAAATGACTTAATGGCAAAGATGTGTTAGCACTAGGTATCTTAACTTCATCTTTACAATGTCAGTATAAATATGTTTACTCGGTTATGTTTGACAAAGCGCGTTAGATACCGTCACACAACACACGTCATACGTTAGGCGTCAACTACTACTATACGTAACTAATGTATGTATGTTTGCGTACGTACATATATACAAAACATTTATTTTATTTTCACCTAATAATATGCACGTATTGTTAATAAATGTACCCAAAATATGTGCGAGTTGACATTAATGCTTCAAGAAAAACGAATAGAGAGCGGGTGCTAGTGTATTTTTATATTTGGTTATTCTCGAAGTACACAATTTGTATAGTGGTGGTGGTGGTGAAGCACCCACCAGCATAGACAGAAAGGCGAACTATTATTTTGTTTTTCACGATCCCCTGGACACGTGCCAATAATGTCTCAACTGATTGATTTTACGGTAGCTCGTCATCAATATAATTATCTTTTGTGGTTATTAAATGGCCCTCTTATAGCGAGTTTAATGAGTAATTTACTAAAATCACTTGTGTTTGTTTTTTATTATCAATTAAAGTTGTGGTTGGAAAATGTGTTGGTTGTTAACATTTATTTTCGTGTAGTAATTGTAAACATACAGTGCATATATGAAACATTACTAGGTAGTATATACGGGTATATATTTTTATTTGGGCACAGTGTCTTACTATAAATTCGGCGGTTGTGGGTTCGATTCCCACTCTGGGCATGAATTACTTTCATTTTCTTGCCGTGATACCAAGAAAATCATAGCGTTGGGTCGTACTACTCATACTCAACACACTATGTCATGAAAATTGTTGGGGAAAAGTGGAGAACAGAGTGTCTTGACACCATGTTAACATAAAATTCTCTCCGCCTTTCTTACTATATGAAAGAAAAGAAGAAAAAATATATTTTATATATCTTTTATCTGTAAAGCGATTAAGAGGACGGGTTATGAAAATGACTCATATGACTTCTCGTATTATGAACTAGCGGCCCGCCCGCGGCTTCGCTTCGCTTCGCGGCTTCATGCGTCGAAGACAATTACGAGTGTCGTCAAGGGTTATTGGGGCAATAAATCCGAGGTTAGGCGGTGGATCGTGATGAAGACTGCATGGGTGCTGAGCTTCTCCACAGTTTCAAGTTTATCATACAATGGTGACAAACTCTCACAGCGAGCTCTGGCTACATCTCTTTTACTGGCACGTTTAGCTACTTTGTATTCCAGTCTGTCTTCAGGAGAGTTGGATTGCTGCGACTTCTTAAAGAGGATTAGTATGCCAAATATAAATAATATATTAAGTTGTTAGTACCAATCGTGCCGTACAGTCCGCAGTCAGCTCGACACGCGTTTTTGATTTATATAGTAACTAGCGACCCCCTTGCGGCTTCGCCCGCTTTTACTACTGGATTATTCATATAATGTATGTTTGCAAAGCACTTAAAATAATGGGAAAATTAATTGAACTCTAATACAACCCGCATTTTCGTAGTTTCAATAAGGATTTTCCAATTGTTTTACTCGGCAAGGATTTTTAGTAGGTACCGTAATTTTAAATCTGTGCTACTAATCTTTTGAAGTACTTATTAAAATATATTTAAATGACTATTTTTAGATGGTTAAATGACTATTTTTAAACGGAAGAAATTATAAACAAACGCCTACCTACTAATAACTACTACAAAAAATATGAAACCAAATATATCGCGCTGAAATAATACATTCAACTCCAATTATCCAATACGTGCAAACGCATCTAAATCTTCGTTGCTATGCCTCTGTAGCGGGCGGGTTTTTTATTTCGAGCTTGTCGTTAATGCTGAAGAGGGTATTCTGTCCCTGATGAAAAGCAAGCACTACGTGGCTGCCTATGAGGAAAATTAAATAGAATGCATCGGCCGGGAATCAAACCCGGGCCGCCCGCGTGACAGGCGAGCATTCTACCACTAAACCACCGATGACTGCTCATGACGCGCTTGTATAAGCAAAACGTCGCGGGACGCATGGCGACTGGCGAGCCGTTTCGCAGCAAGGATTTTTTGATATTGTAACAACTTAGTACTTATTAAAACGAAAAACAGTAAAAGGCAGTTTTGATCTACATTAAATGGCCAACGTAACTAATATACTTATTTATATGCTGAGAGTAAGGGATAAGTGAAATTTGACTCGATACAGTTGATGTGTGAACGGCGTGATGTGTCAACAATTAAATGCGTTTTTCTCTAAAACTATACGCAATTTCGAAATAGTGTAAAAGAGCAAATTTTATCTTCGTTTAACGTAGAAAATTAATAAAGTATTTTAAAGGATAAGGATTAATACCATTATGGAAAAATATGATTCACAATAAAAAATATATTGAAATTACTATTTTTAGACAGAAATATGATCACTACACGTTATCCTTAAAAGATACGAATATGCCGTCGCGGACTTTTTTGTAGATTTTATTAAGAGGAATAATACTCCAGTACATTATTTTCATGTAGTACTTACTATTAAAGCAGCGCATGCGCGAAAGTGTCTCAACGGGTAGGACTTTAGACACATTTATCGTATTTATGTTAATTTACATAAGAATGTACAAATAATAAACTATATATAAACCTTCCCTGAGAAATACTCGACCTAATGGTGAAAACCGCGTAAAAATCCGTTGGGTGGTTTAGAAGAAGAAGAGTTAGAAAGTTCAGACAGACACGAAAAGCGACTTTGTTTTATAAGATATAGGATAGAACATACGCAACAGATGAGATATTGTATCATTCTTGACTCACGTTTACGATCGCTATCACAAAATTTACGTCAGTAAAGTAAGTAAAAATACTGACCCGTTTACACGTCTTCAGGTAGACTCTTCAGAGTCGTCTGTTTGCCAACTTTTGTAAGACAACAAAAAATAAACACTCGCTTCAGATTTTTTCTGTTTGTGTGTAATAGGATTATGATAATTTTGACTGATTTATAGTTTTTTAATTAGGCAGAGGGAACCTAGAGTTAAGTCTCTTACAGCTTTCCGCCTAATTATCGAGACATTGCGTCTTGAGTTTCGGGACTCTTCTCCGGGATTTTTCTTATTGGTATTGCGAGGAAATTAAAATAATACATTTGCCCGAGAAAAAATCAAACCTGAAACTGTTATTTGTATATATGTACATATATATGTATATATATAAAAAGTCCTAGCAATATATCAATAGTATTTCACTTCGCGTTGGC